>JAOXJP010136918.1:0-13453 GCA_025762735.1 Platanus orientalis | reverse complement strand
ATTTCAGTCACAAATGAATCAGTCAAAGCACCTTATTACAACCCAAATACATCATTTTATGTCAAACCCTAACTCTCACAAAAGCATTAATAAGACTTTGGGGGTCCACATCTAAGAACTCCATCAATGTCATCTATAATTTTTTAAATCTCTATAAGCCTTCATTCAACGAAGCATCATAAGAAAAAATTACCACTTTACCCTTTTTCCTTCAAAGGCCTAGAATTCACCATTTACCACTCAGGTCACTAAATTTCTCTTGCCTATATAAGCCTTCTTGTCATGAAGCATCACAGGTCAAGAATTCTCATTTTCACATTTTTCAGTGTTGTAGGTAGAAAATTACCATTTTACCTTTTCACCCTTAAGAATTTACCCTTGGACCCTCAAAAGATCCCCGAAGTTTCTCCCATTACCTAAATGGTGTAATGTCAGATCCTGTACATCCCTACTTCTCCCAATTTTGAGAAACTCATCACAAAACAGGTATTCTTCGAGATTGGCAACAGCCAATTTCTTAACATATGATAACCCTGACTAAGAAATGATCCTTGAAAAAACTCTCAAAGATTCATCCGATCTTTAAATCCAGAAAGGTCGATTGCTATTTCTCGATCCTAGCCTTAGATTCAAATTCTCATATATGAGAAAAGAACTTCGAGATCACGAACCCCTGTGAAATCTCAAATCTTCCCCCAGGGATTAAAAAGTTATTTTGGCTACATTTCACTCATATGGAGCCAACATGTTCCCTGAAGGTCCAAATCAGGATCAATCAATGTCCATCTCTCCGAAATCACAAGGCCTTTAAAAAACCAATTAAGGAACGCAAGCTTTTATGAGGCTCATATGCTCAAATTCCCTCAACTACTCAAAAAAAGAGTAACAGATTAGGGGAAAAAATCAGGTACTCAACCAACTCTCAGGAGTTCACCTAAACTTAGAAATTCAGTATGTCAGTGCTCATTTCTCAGTAATTCCAGGACCTACAAAGTATCAAATTTTTACTAGATTATCGAAACTTTGTATTCTTAACCATCATTTCTGCTTAAGCTAGGACAAAGCACTTTTCGTCTGTATTTGACAAGCGAAATGCCCTCAGAGACTCTCTCGAACTAAGAATGCAGCAAGGTCAGGTTCATTTTCTCAGTTTCTTCCCTGCCTTCAAAAGATCATTTCACAAACTTAAGCTTCAGAAGATGCCTGGCAACCCAATTCCACCAGCCTTCAGGCAACTACAAAAACTCTATCTCTCCGAGTGACCCTGCTTCGAAAATCCCTCAATAACTGTCTGGGAATCCAGTGGCCAGTCTATCAACTCCTATAGCTCTAGGACTCCTCAAGCTTCAAATCCCCCAAACATGGCTCATGGTAGATACCTATAGAAAATATGGGAGCATTGCCAGTCAAGAATTCCCTATGTGCCCAAAAGGGTATCTTTGGCACAGTTTCCTTCTCGGATATCGTAATTCAACATAGTCAGAGGCTATGACTCACCTGGACCAAGGGACATCTTTCATTTGAGTATTTTCAAGATCAATTTTATCATCTTTGCCTTTCAAAATCATCTCGAAAGCTTTTTAGATCAGAAAAACCCTGATTTCACCCCTTACCCTTATTGTAATTTGGTTCTAATTGGTCAATTGCGACCGGAATGTCTGTGACTTCAAAACCAAACACTGAGTTTGCAACTTTCTGAGCCCGAGAGCTCCCAAAAGTGGATTGCACAATAAAGGTTCAAAATTTTCAAAAAGTAATCACTGCACATTAATGAACCAAAACTTTAGGGTTTTAGCTCATTAATGGCATTTAATGCATTCACACCTTGAGACCAAGAATCCTACCCTTTGAATTGGAATTTTTTTAGGTGCATCCCCATCACCCACCATTAGATCAAAGTCTTGAATTTCAAATCTCGAGTAAACCCTCCATCCCTCTCCAATGAGCATCTTGATTCTTCCCTTTGATGCTTGCAACCAGCCATGGCCCCCTAAATGGCATCCAAGCCCATCTCTCTTCCATGTCATCAATCCAAGTGAGATTAACACACCCCCATCCTCACCCTCCATCCAATTAATTCAAATCAATTTCACCCATTCCCTTGTCTAAGTCATCTATCCATGCCAATTAGCACAAACCCATCCCAACCACCCATCCTAGGATTAATCCTAGCCCTGCACCTCAAAATTAGCACAACCAACCCTAGTCCTTGATCTAGATTTTTCTAAACTTCATCCCAACCATCCATGGCATGAATTTGGGGCTATAAATAGTCCCAATTTCGAGTAGCCAAGGGTTGGCAACTGAGAAGAAAAAGAAGAAGAGAAGAAGAAGAAGAAGAAGAAGAAGAAGAAGAAGAAGAAGAAGAAGGAAACCAAGTAAAGCCCTAACCCAAAACACTCCCCCAACCCAAGGTAAGCTTTTCACAACTCTTAAACTAGTTCTTTTTATTTAAACATGCTCTTTACACATGCTGTCATGCTGCTAAAATTTTTCTATACATACTTTGAATTCGGGTTACATGGTGGAGGCTCAATTGCCTCCATTTGTGTTGATTTCTTACATATGCTTAGTGTATAATTTTTCTTGGTTTCTGTAGAGCTCAGAATGAGCCCAAATTTTAGTATGTTGTTCTCCATACATATGCTTGATTTTTTATTTAATTTGGTAATTTTTAAAGACGTGGAAGGCCTCGAAATGGCCCCCCAAATAGACCTCAAAATCTAGGACTTATGTGACTTAACTCAGCTGAATTTTTATCGATTTTTGTTTGAATTTTGTGTAAATGATCTTGAGCTAAATTTTGTATTTGTTATTCTTCAATTAATTGTCTACCTTCATGCATAATTTTAAGATTTTTCAAAAACCCTAAGGGATCTAAAACCCGAGAAATCCAGCTGTTGGATTTGCTCCCAGTAACTAACGCTTGAATTTTATGAAAATAAAATTCAGGCATTGGACAAACAGGCGTCAAGGGTAAAATCAAGCGTTAAGATCTGGGATCCACCTTAGGGAGCCTTGATTTTCCCTAAACTTGTCCTCAGGCTCTCATAACCTTCTGAAGTCCAATCATGTGCTCATGCACCTCTGTGAGCCCTAATTCCTCTCCCAATGCCTGAATTTAATTTCAAGCATTGAGAAAAGAAATTCAAGCGTTGAAGTGGATTACAAGCATTAAGCCTGTGTTAAAAACCTTGTTTTTAAAATTAATCTAAGTATGTATATGACCTAGGGCTACCTCAAAGACCTAGGAGAAACCCACCCCTTTAGGCCCCACCAGTGGGACCCAAAACCCAAAACTGGTTGTTGATACCAGCACCCAATGCCTAAATTTCCCCTGAATTAAATTCAAGCATTAAATATTCAGGCATCAAGCTAAAAGTCCGGCGTTAAGCTTAGACAGGATGACCACTTTGCCCTCTTTTGGAGGACAAATGTCTACCCCCATGGGGCCCCACCTTTAGAGGTTGACCCTTCTAACCGTATAAAACATCCATTGACCCTATCTAGGGGTCCCACAACACTGGAACCCATAAAAGCACTTCAATAAATCATGTCAAAATACTGACCTGATCAGCTCTCAACGCTAGAATTTCACCCTGAATTAAATTCAGGCGTTGGATTAAAATTCAAGCATTAAGTCTGAGACACAAAAAAATACAATATTTTTCTTTTCTCCTCTTTGTGTCAAGGTTAATTCAAACCCTAAAGATCAGTCAATAGGCACTTTAGAGGGGTCCATCATCCCTCTAAAATTCACAACCATGAGGGGCTCTCATGCTAGTTAAATGGTTTAATCTAAAGAACTATTTTTTAGAATTCTCCATAAACCAACGCCTGAATCTTCCCTGAATTAAATTCAAGCATTGAAAATTCAGGCGTTGGATGTAAATTCAAGCGTTACACCTGAGAAAATTGTAGAAACCAACATCTTCCACATTTCACAAGCATGGACTTTAACATAATTCAAAATATGTAGGAATGAGAGAAGCCGCCCTAAAAAGACAGATATTTGGGGTGCCTAACACCTTTCCCAAATGCAGCTAAACAACTTACCCTTAATTTCAAGGACTCAAACCAGTTTTAGGAGTTAAACCCCTAGACCCACGGGTCTAGACTTCTCATCTTCCCCCAAAGAGGAGAACCGATGTCCAATTTCATTGGTTAACCTTGAGTTTGTGGCGACCCGCGCACAACCAGCCTCAAGCCGAAATGTGGTCCAGAAACCACGGACGAGCGAGGGAATCTAAACCCCCCCAAGCCTCGATGTCCACAATCATAATATTAATAAGCATGAATCCTATATGAGCTTAAGGTTCCTCTCTTGACAACTTGCTTCCTAAACTATGATACCTTGAATGATCTTTAGAGAAGTTATAAAACAAAAACCTCACTTTACCGTCAATGGTATGTAGATTATTCTGGTTTTCTAAACCAAAGATAACCTGTTGAGGTAATGAATGAGAGTTTGTACTCTTGTAAAGGGAATAGTGTAGGAGATCAGAGATCTAGAAAATAGAGAAGAAAGCCGATCATAAAAGTCACTAATCCCCCAACACCGGAGCATTACCATTAATGTTGGTTAATGTCTTTTATATGTATCTACTCTGCATGTGCACTTATATTCCATGTTTTTTTATGGATTTGCATATATAAATATGGAACATGCTTTTAACTTCTGTCAGAGAAGTTTTTTTGTTGGGTTTTTCATGGTTCGAGTTCCGTATATGTGGTTTATGTGTTTGACATTCATGCTGATATATAGATTGCAACAATAGGCAACAAAATTTGGAGTTTTGGACTTGTTTTCATGATTCATTCTTGATAATCATCGTTGTTTATTCAGTGAGTTGGTTTTATTGATGTTTTAGAATGCTACCTTGTACATAAGTAGCCAGAAATTTCTCATTGATTTGTGGTAATTGAGAATTTATGCTCTTTTATTTTTTGTTTTTTTTTTTTTTTGTTTATTAACTCGGTTGTTGACTAATGAATGAAACATTCAGTTAATGTCGGACCCAAATGTAAGAGTGTCGAGGTGTTATTATTTCTGATTGACTTTCATGGGGATGATGGCTTAACCAACCACAGAGTAATGGATTCAGAAGATAAATTTCTTGCTAAAGGTATGGTTTTTGTTTGCCTATACTTTTGTTCTCAAAAGCTTTTTTTTGTGTAATCCATGAATTCATTTATTGAGAAATTTGGGTAAACATGAACAGATTTTGATCTATAACTGTATGGCCTTAATTTCTTTAGAGTTAAGACGAAGCAAATGCTCATATGGCTCTGTACCAATTGCCTTTACATTCTTTTGGGAAGGTTGCCTTCCAATTGAGAACCTTGGCATTTTGAATATTTTCTGAATGATAAATGGGCGTAAGGTAGACCTTTTCGCATATGAATTGGCAAAGGCATTACTCTTTTTCAATAGGAGGATATAGTTTTTATTTATCTTGGTTGCAGTTCTTTGGTGATGCATATACAACAAGGGTGAGGAAATTCATCAACTACTGTAGGTTTCTTAGAGGGAAACCGAAGGGATTTTTTTTTGCCATCTATCTAATACAACTTAAACTTATAGTCAATAGGGCTGCAAGTCTGGCTGGAATGGGCCGATCAAGGTAAACTTGGGCTCAGCCCGAAGTATGAAAGCCTAATATACTCCATCTGAGCTCAAACTCAGCCCCAGTCACTCTGACTGAACTTGGTCCATCATAAAAAGGTGGGCTCCAGGCCGAGTTTGGGCCGACTTGAACTTTAACATCCCGTGGACTGTTAAGCTCACAAATAATATATTTTATCCCGCAGGGGTTAGGATGGCAAGATACCGAGTTGCTTAATTTCTTTCTTTAGTCATTTTAGACGAGTTATATATAATATCATGTAACTCTATTCATCAAATAAAATAATATCATGTAACTATATACTTAATTATATTTTTGTTTTTATAGCATATATTATATAGTCTATATGATATTGTAGTTCGGACCAGGCTGAGTGCTTTGGGCTTAGTTAAGGCCTCGCCAAACTCAGCCCGAACCTTACTTCTGGCCTGAAACTTGGGATAAAAACTCAGCCTAATCAGAAGTCACACTAGTCCAGCCCGCTCAAATTACTGGCTGAACAAGCTGAGCTGTGGACCAGTTCAGCCCAAGTTGCAGCCCTAATTGAAGACAGCAAATCACATCAATTTTACAGCCCAACTTCAGACACTATTTTTAGGCTCAATATGCTAACATCTTTGAGAAAACTTGTGAATAGTTTTGTAGGTCATGAAGAGATTTTGACTCAACTAATGGCATTTTGATCGGATACCCAGAGGAAATCTTTTGTCATGTCAAAGCTAATGTCCTTATTTTTCTTGGGGGATTTGACATTCTTGGATCATGGCTTTTCTTGCTACTTGGTTGATTTAAATTATTTTTGCTTTGGAATCTAAACTAAATATGGTATTATCTCTAGAAGTGGAAGGTCTGGATTTATAATTTCTTCATTGCGAATATGAGCTAATTTTTTAAAATAGCAACGTGATATTAATTTATAATTTTATATTATAACATATAGTTTTCTTCTTAAAATCTCATGCACAAAACAATGTGGTTAGAAAGTGAAAAAGATGAGGTCCAGCCTGTCTGGGTATAAATGAGTGAAAGGAGAGTACTTATGGTTCCTGTTTAATGGCTTTGTGAACACCAAAAAAACTGTTCAGTTAGGTTTAAGGCTTGTTGATGAATATTACTTAATGACCTGTGAAATATTTTGCTTGAATATAAGACATATATTCACACTCCTAAATGAAGTGTTTTTTGTTTCTCAAATGACTTACCAAGGAGTTGGTTGCATTTTGTTTCTTGAATAACTTACCATGGATATTAAAGTCTGCATTAGTGTCTAAGATGTTCCCTTTAGCATTAAAGAGTCAAATGAGGCAGAAGCCTAGGCGTTGCTTGAACTTGAAGGTTTTAAATTAGGTCCTATTGTAGCAATGGTGGATTGTGTCTATGTCATTCTTTAGATTTTTACAGATTAGATGGAATGATTTTTGTAAAATTTCCAGGGCATATTAAAAATCCTTGTGTTCTGTACATTTTCCCCAAGCATGTTTATAGAAGCATTTAAAAATTCTGTCAACTCTTAGCTTGATAAGGCTTTAATTCTATTTACCCCTTTCTTTCATGTATTCCTTCTTCATTTGGATCATCATTAGTGGCTAAAATCTAGTTAATAACGTACAGCTCATAAACAAAATCTTGTTAATACAAAGCTTAAAATGCTTGATTTCACTTTGTTTTTGTCACATGAAAATGAATAATTTTTTATATGTTATGCTAATGAATTATGACTATGATATCGAAGACAGTGTGGTACTATTTGGTGGGACCTCTTTGCATATGAATGTACTGGTATCTTTTTTTTTTTTGGTAATTATGAATGGACTGGTATCTGCTATATACATGTAGCTTGAAAGGTATGCATGTAACATATTATTTGGCGAGAATATAAATCTTGAGTTGGACTACAAAACAAGGAGTAGTGACTATTTTCTTGATCGATGAAGAAATGGAATTATTAGGAAGAGGATACACGAGGTAGAACTAATTTTGAAAGGCAAACTCGCTTCACTATATATTGCAACTCAAAGGACATAACTCTTATAAAAAAACAAGTCGGAAATCTAATTGCTAAGGCATACTCTCTCCCAGTATATATGACACCTCTTTGGACCAGACTAATGCAGGTGTTAAATTTGTGGTGTAGGGTATATATACCTCCACATAGGAGAGCACATGGACCCAATTCGTTAAAAGAAGGAAAGTCTGTTGTTGAATTAGCTGAATGAATTCATTTTTTAATTAATTTATTTTAAATTTTGGAGTTATTATTGAATTATTTATATTAGGAATTGTTAATAAAAAGAGTCTTGGTCTATAAGTTGTCCTAAATTTAGGATTTACTAAATTGAAAGTCAAAAATCCTATTTCCATCACTTTTTATTAGGCCCTTATTTCTGGGGGGTCAAAACTTGCTGACCTTGGCTTGATTTTGCTGTCAGTGGAAAGGATACTCATTTACCTTTCTAACAACCAAATTCTTGTGAATTAGATGTGATTTGGGGAATTTATTGCCAAAATACTGGCAGAGTATCATTTTTTATGTTTAAAAGTTTTATTTTAATTAGAAGTCTCTTTAAATAGATTCTTTGCAGTTAGAGTCTAGGATATTAGAATTTTGTTTATAAATATGGATCAGATCTATGTAATTGAGACAAGTTGAGTTGAGTTTTATGAATAAGAATTGTTTGTTTTGGAGGAATTTGAATCTCTTCAAGTTCACTGAGTCATGTGCTGTCTGATAACCAAATTTGTTCAATGCCCCTTTTTGCAATTATCTTTTTGAGAGGTACTGAGTTTTATTTTATTTTATCTCATTTATTTTTAACTTTTGTAGTGATAGGTGACAGTCAATCTGAACTAACTTCTGCCCCTACTGAAGGGCTTGTTTTTCCGGGTTTTCTTCCAGTTTTTGGTATACAGAACCTTCCTTCCAGTGGTCAAAGCACCCTAGAGAAAAATGGACACTCAGATGATGTTTTGAGAGGTCAAGAGATCCTCCAAGAATATCTCAATTCTAGTGCAAAGAAGGAACTGCCTCAAACATGCTTTGATAAACACTCTGCTTTATCAAAATGCAAAAAGAGGAGACATGTCAAAACAAGTAACAAAGGCTGTAAGAATCAGGATTCAGGAAAAACTACTTCCAGTCAGTCAACGTTGACTAACCATCAGGCTCCTCCATCTAGAAAGCAACAGAAGAAGGGTGGAAATCTCATTCGACTTCCACCGGCTACAGAGCTGTCTCCAGATATTAAGTGTTTAAACACTTGGATCTGTAAAAATTCTGCATGTAGAGCTGTTCTAATAACAGACGACACATTTTGCAAGAGGTGCTCTTGCTGCATCTGTCATCTTTTTGATGACAACAAGGACCCTAGTCTCTGGTTAGTCTGCGCATCTGATTCTGGTGAAAAGGACTTTTGTGGGTCATCTTGCCACATTGAGTGCGCACTTCAACGACAAAAGGCAAGGGTTGTTGATCTTGGGCAGTTGATGCAGTTAGATGGGTGTTATTGTTGTGCTTCTTGTGGCAAAGTCTCAGGGATACTTGGGTGAGTAACTTTGTCACCCTTCATCATTGGAAGACTGCGGATAATGTTGATAATCAACAACAAGGTGACATGTGCTGGACTTTGCTTTCTTTTTTTCCTTGGTAAATTGAAAAGGTGAATGTCAAACACACAGATTGTTGTCTGACTCATTATTGGGTTGACACACAAGAAAATTAACAAAACAAGTAAATGATTAAAAGGTGAAAGACATGTACTTACACAATTGATTATTAGTGTTCTCTGGATTGATTTTATCACTGGCTTGGGTACTTCCCACAGATCTTGGAAGAAGCAGTTGGTGATAGCCAAAGATGCTCGTCGTGTAGATATTCTCTGCCATAGGATATCCTTGAGTTACAGGATTCTGGAAGGGACTTCCAGATTTAAAGAACTGCATGAAATCATAGGAGATGCCAAGGCCAAGCTTGAAACAGAGGTTGGTCCACTGAGCGGAGTTTCAGCCAAGATGGCGCGGGGCATTGTCAGCAGGCTCTCAGTTGCTGGTGATGTGCAGAAGCTCTGCTCTCTTGCGATTGAGAAGGCCAATGCATGTCTGAGCACCATTTCTAGTGCCAATCCACATCAAAGAGGTGAGATTCAATAATAGCGTACCCGTATTTCCTTCCAATTGATTCAGAAGTCTCTCACTGCCACAAATGACGTGTTCATTTCCATTGCAGAGGATTCACTTCCTGCTGCTTGCAGGTTCCAATTTGAAGAAGTGACATCTTTATCTCTTGTAATTGTATTGAAAGAACTGTCATCTGAATCATCCAATAATATTAAGGGCTACAAGCTCTGGTATTGCAAGAGCAGAGAAGTGTCACTGCCAAAAGAACCTATTTGTGTCTTTCCAAGAGCTCAGAGAAGAGTTCTGATTTCAAACCTGCAGCCCTGCACAGAGTACACCTTTCGGATAATCTCATATACAGAGGCTGGTGATTTGGGTCATTCTGAGGGTAAGTGCTTCACCAAAAGCATCGAGATAATCCACGGGAATTCTGATTTGGCAGGAGTCATGGATCGTAAGAATGAAAACTCTCATGTAGAAGAAAGCTCCTCCAGTGCCAAGAGGGAGCTGAGGATCTCAACAGCAGTTGGGTCTTCTAGTTCCAAGGTCCAAGCCCTTGGAAGGATCCTGGATCTTGTTTGGGCACAAGAACAGGGTTGTTTTGATGGGTTTTGCAGTGCTGATGTGGGAGAGTGTTGTGGCAGGAAGAGTGCAATAAACCCTGAAACTGTTGAAAAAGACCAACAGGCATGTGTTTCACGTGAGCTTGATTTGAATGTTGTCTCGGTGCCAGATCTGAATGCTGAGCTTACTCCACCAATGGAGTCCTCCAGAGATGAGGATATTGGATGCACTTCAGAGCAGGTTGTTGACGCTGAGGACTATGTTATTTCTCAGGGGACTGAAAAGAATGGTCAATTGAGATCAAATGGGAGTGGTGATTCTCAGAGCTGGGCAGTTAGGCCAGTTGGAGAAGTGCCTGCTGTAGAGTCTCGAACAGAATTGTGTGGGAAACGAGCACCAAGTGCAAATGAAGAGGCATACAAGTGTGATAGCATTCTGATAAATGGGTCACCATTCAAATTTTCTAGTGGGGCCAGGCACTTGGAGGAAAGCTTTGAATACTGTGTGAAGATCATCCGACGGCTGGAGTGTGGGGGTCACATCAAACATGAATTCAGGATGAAATTCCTGACCTGGTTTAGCTTGAGATCGACTGAGCAGGAGCGTAGGGTGGTCAACACTTTTATCCATACTCTGATTGATGATCCAAGCAGCTTGGCAGGGCAGCTGGTTGACTCTTTTATGGATATCATATCCAACAAGAGACCACGGAATGGTTTTTGTAGTAAGTTGTGGCACTGAGTCGGGCACAACTGAAGAATGGCATTGCTTTTTTGGTTTTTATATCCTCTGATTATGATTGTCCTGGGCATTTCATTAGCATCTTATTAAGTGATTATTTTTTGTGGGAACAAGCCTGTCCAGCTATAGATCCTGTGGAGATGGTTTTTGATATTTATTCACTTGGGTGCCCTTGAACAGGAGCTTTTGGTTTTGTAGAAGGTGCTCCATCCATTTCCCACGTATTATATTGACATTTTGAAGCAGTGAAATTGTTCTATTTATGGAGGAATAAGATCCAGTTATTCTTGGTCTCTGTTCTTCATAGATGGCTTGATTGTTGATGATTGATCTAGCGTTTCATTTATTATTGTTTCCTTGGGAAACCAAGATTTGTCATGACAGGAGGGAAAGACTACATGGCTGATACAAGGCTGGAGCAGTTTCTACTGTCACCTTCTGGTTAGAAAAAAGGGTGGGACCTGTTGTTGCATCATGGACTTTTTTGGGGGCCCCAGTTCTGCCTGAAGGAAAGATTTTTTTTTCTTTGGTAGAAGGAAAGCATGTATGGTTGATATTTGAAATTAATTAATTATTCCTCAAATTGTAGTTTTTTCTTCTTTTTTTTGAACCTTTTGTGCCCTTTAAAAGAATAAGGGGAGATTGAAAAGATGGATCTTTGGCTGCATGCTAACAAGATTTTGAGTTGGGTTTGTGTGACTAATGAAAAGATAAGAAAATTAAATACCAACTCAAGCTGCGATTGGTTGAAGAGAATTTGGGAGGAAAGAAAAGAAAATTAGTTGGTGTCTTATTTTTCTACTAGTTGGTTGTTAAAAGAGAATGAGGTGGAAAAGAAACCAAGAAGAAAATATGAATCAATTTTTTTTTTCTTTTTTCCTCTATTTAATTTTCTATTTTGAGAAGATAGCTATTTTAGAAATAAACGAAAGAGTGAGCAAATTAAATCCAGCCCGAAAAAATAATTAAAAATTTTTATTATCATAATATGCTCTAATATATTAATACAATATAGATAATATTAGTAGTGTTGGTAATATTACTATTGTCGCTGTCATGGTCGTTGTTTCTTTCAACTTTTGGTCTGATTTTCTCTTCAACCAAACAACAAAAGATTCTTGTCTCATGTTTTTTTCTGCTGTCGTTTCTGTTTATTTTATTTCCTTCCAGTTTCTTTGCAATCATAAGTAGCCAATTTGGGAAATGAACAAAAAACATAGGAAAAAATTAATGGTTGTTTAGCTTCATTTATTCTTTCTTTATTATAAAACAAAACAGCTCAAATATTCTAAAGAGACTCAAGGGTAGCAAAACTTTAGTCCCTTTCTATTTTCTAATATTAACCTTACATCACCTAGTGTTGAAATGAGTGAAGTATAGAATAGTGTTTTCATGAAATGATTCTACCTTACTTCATAGTCATTGTATCTTCTTTCTACTTGGGGTCGGCTACCAGAATCTTATTTTGCCCTTCCACTCTATTTGGGGACATATATTCTATTGAATCCTCGTGTGATTTCCCACTACTTATACCAAGTCCTTTTTGGCCTTTCCTTTATCATTTAGAACCATCAACTTGCACCATCACTCCTTAATATTAGTGCATTCTTTGGTTTTCACTGCACATGACCTAAGCATCTTAATTAACTTTCCCCCATCTTGTCACATTTTGATGATACCTACACATTCCATTAATACATTCACCTTGAATTCTATATTATGTAGTTTTACCACTAATCTATCTCAGACCATCTTTGTATGCATGTGTTGCTTACTGGTTGACCAACATTCTAATCCATAAAGCATGATTAATTTTGTGTCCATCTAACAAAATTTTCCCTTTTGTTATAATGGTCTGCATCTCTATTGGTTTTTTTTTTCTTTTTTCTTTTTTCTTTTTGGTAGATGAAAACTTAAATTAAACAGGGACCACACCTGAAAGATTACACCTGCCCACACTCAGTCTCCTCTAACCATACAAGCAGTTTAGAGGACACTGGGAGCTAGAATTGTTATTAAGCCCAAAGGCAGGCAGCACATGTGCAGAATCATTAGCAATTATTCTAGCCCAAGAAAAGGAAATTTTGTCAAAGAGAGAAGCCAAGTTCTTGCAGCCCATCAACAGCCCTTTGACAGCAGTAGGCCAAGAGCTCACCTCACCCCTAAGGTAGGATATAGCATTCCTACAATCACCTTCCCAAATAACTCTTTTAAGACCAAGATCGAGGGCTTTTAAATGTTGAGATACAGTGTATTGAGGATAGTATGGTCACATTGGTTGTATACATGTATTTATATGGTATACCACACCAAGGGTAAGGGTATACCAAATTTCTCTCTCTCTCTCTCTCTCTCTCTCTCTCTCTCTCTCTCTCTCTCTCTCTCTCTCTCTCTCTCTCTCTCTCTCT
>JAOXJP010136907.1:0-13453 GCA_025762735.1 Platanus orientalis | reverse complement strand
GGTGGGGCATGGGAGAGACATCCTTGTCTCTCCTTACTCATTTTTTTGAACAAGTGGCAATGCAGAAGCCATAACTCCCTCAATTTAGGGAGTAAGAGGCTCAAATTTCTACGGTATGGAACTGGCATAGTGACCTACCTACCCATAAAATTTTATTAGTATTGGGTTCTATTTGACCCTCCAAGTGGCCCCCACATATCCACTATTTTGGGTGTTTATGCAATTCCTTTCTTATTTGTTGGGTAACTTTTTTATCAGCTTACACAAATTTTTATGTTGCATTTTATTCTGTTTTCACTAATTTACAAGATTTAGTTTTGAATTATTTTTCTGTCTGTTCATTTCTGTCTTAATTTTCTATAGCATGCTTGTAAGTTGAATAACTTTTTATGTATATATTATTTGTTTCTGATTTTTACAGTATGTTTAACTATATGTTGTAAGCATGCTTGCCAAATTTGAGCTCAATCTAACGAGTATAGCCCTTGGAATAGGGCTTGCAACCCAAAGACCTCTCTGGGTCTTCGCTAGTTTTTCCATTGAACCCACCCTTTTTAAAATCTAAAAGTGGGACCTACACCCATTGTTTTGGCTTAGGATTTTTAGGAGAGGTTCCTAGGGAGTTAATCCACTTCTCTATAAAATTTTATGACCAATGGACACCATTAGGGTGTCCAAGTGGCTAAGAAAAGAGGTTGCTAGATTTTTGCCCAAAACCCAATGCTTGAATTTTTCCTCTAAAAAATTCCAGCGTAGGGTAATAACTTTAGGTGGTTTTAAATTCAGGCATGGGGTTTAGGGGCCCACATGCCAGACTTCTGAACCCACCCATGACTTGAGTCAGACTTGGAGAAATCCCTGGGGCTGCCTGGATGGGTTCACCCCCATTGTGGGCCCTCCAAACCCTAAAACATCTGAATTTGTAAAATTGTAAATTCAGGCATATAGAGTAAAATTTAGGCTTTTTGGGAAATTCAACTCCCCATACACTTATATTTTAACATGGACATAGTACCCATGAGACCCTAGAAGCCTGGAAATATATTATGAGAAATCATTGGGATATGTGAAATGCCTATTAGGCTATCCTAGAGAGGGGTGAATAGGATATAAAAAATTATTCTACCCTTTTTGGAGTTATTGGAATTGATTCTAGATAGATTTTAGTCTTCTTAAAACTAACCTAAGTGTATGTGTGTTACAATGTGTCTACTCAAAAATATAATCAAACACGTAGAGTGCTAGAGTAGTAATGAGCAAGTAAATAACAAGACAAACAACCACACACAATCCATAACAAGATATTTATAGTGGTTCAGCATGATGGCCTACATCCACTCTTCTAAAGCTCACTCTTGAGATTAGGTATATTTCATTTAGATTGTGAATACAACCTAGGTAAAAAACATACAAAACCTACATTACTTTCCCTTGGCAAGCTAATTAACAACACTCGGTGTCTCCGATGAGTGTCGACTACTTCCAGTGTCTCTGGTGGAAGAAAGCAAGTCAATAGTAGAGATGAATGCAAAGTAAAACAAATATTACCACGAGTTAGTTGATGTTCCTAGTTGTACAAAGTGGGGTTCTACTTGTTGAGCTAGTTTTCCTTAGCTACCCACAAACCTCAAGCTCTTGACTCTTGTGCTCCTTGAGCTCAGCCAAGTGTGAGTTCCCTTTTAAGGTGAGCTCACTGCAAGTTCTCTTCAATAAAAATAACTTGGTCTTGAAGAGAAGAGAGAGAGAGAGTGTGTGTGATTTTTGGAGGAAGTATTAGCTATTCAAGCTTAATAACAGTGAGAGAAGGGAGGTTTTCTCAAAGAATGAAGCTCTCAATTTAGTAAAATTTTTAACACTCTTTAACTTGCTTAAGATGTTTGCTTAAATGGACAACTTCCTTTTTATAAGGTGAAACCTCTACAACCATTGGATTTGAATCTTTGAAAACAGGCAAGTCTTTAGAGCCCTTGATTTTAAAAAAATGGGGTTCAAATTTTGAAAAAGCCGCACGAGGGATTAAATTTCTCATTTGACAAAAGTACCCTTGTGATTGATTACAAGATCAGTCGTGATCGATAACAAATCTCCTGATTGCTCACGAATTAGACTCACAAGCCTGGGACATGCCTAGGCATCTCATGATTGATCACGGGATTAGTGATTGATCACGAGATCAGCCAGTCAGGCCGTGATCCAAGTCGTGATTGATCACGGTAGAAGGAGCATGGCTCTCAGGTTTCTTAGACTAGACCAAATTCTAGGTCGTGATCGATTGTAACATGAGATTTTTGAATGCCATATTTAGGCACTCTTGGGGTTGGTCCTTGGGGCTTCTTACCTTGGGTCTCATGAAGGTTTTGCCTCCATGTTCAATTATATTTTTAGGTCATAAAATGTTATGCAATGCATGTTCTTTGCCTTGATTGGTGTGGACAAATCCGAGGTGGTCTCTGGTCTCTTTCTTAAGTCTTTGGTCCACCTTATCTTCATGTTTTGAACTTGTGAGGACGTAGGACTCTTACAAGACATAGAACATTATAAAATTTGTCCATGGGATTGACATACATTAACAATCTCTCCCTTGTTAATTCTATGGCAAAAACCAAATACACTGATTTACAATTAATACAAGGATTTCCCAAAACCTAAATTTCATAGACTTAACCTTACACAAGGACTACTTGACTAGTCTTCATACCTCGTGCTTTGAATCATAAGCTCTGCAATCACAACCACAAAACTAATACCTTTCTCATGCCAATTAAACAAGATATGAACATATAAATAAACAGTTACATGATATACAAGTTGGTGTTTTAGAGTTAAAGTTTTGAGTTTTTGGTTAGTGTTGCTCCCCTTATTTGAGTGCTACTTCCCCTACATGTGAAAGTACTCCCCCCTTGCTTTCACACTTCCTAACCACGACAATCATGTGGATTTAAAACTATTTCTCCCTTTTGGAAAGAATTGACAAGATGTACATCAAAGGAGGAACATGCCATAAAGAAAATGGAAGAAATTTAGCAAGAATGATAAATTCATTTAGTTATGTGTAGGGATTACAATGTGTTTATGTTCAAGGCCCTTGAGGCTATAACAAGAACTAGGGGAATCCCCTAGATGGTGCACATATAGAAAATAACCTGACACATCTAACCTCACACATCAAATGCCCTATAGGGCTGAACTATCCAGAAAAAAATTATGCCACTCTGGGCATGAATATAACTGTTCAAAAAAAATACTATGCCCTATGGGCAAGGACGACTAACCACCCAGGCTCACATCATTACCCCTGGTACTTGGGGTCATTGGGATTGTCCTCATCATCCTAGTCATCTTCTTCTTTATCTTCATCTCCCTCATCATCGCCATCATTCCCATCATCATCATCATCATCATCATCATCATCATTCTCCTTTACTTCTTCTTCTTCATCTTGGAGCCCCCACCCACTTCATGCTCCCCAGGTGCATCATACTCCTCATCTGATCCTTGAGGGTCATCTTGAAACTAATGAGAGGGAAGGTCAAACTGCTCCTTAGTATTGGGCTGACCAGCCTCATGGCCCTCTGAATAGCTCATAGAGTCTAGATGAAGCTACTTCACAGGATGCTCCTTGTTGTAGGCTACAATGAGCATCTTTTGGTTCTTGGTGGTGCGCTTTTGGTTCTTGAGAACCCGACCTATCTTGCCAAATATACCCTGAAGCAAGTTCACTATAGTGGACTTGGTAGTGGCTGAGGACACCTGATGAGGTGCGGGTTTGAAGGTGGGACCACTCGACAATTCAGTGACCTTAGACATAAGGCACATCCTAGACAGGGTTCCCAACCTAACTGAGGTGTTCCTCATTCCCTTCCACCTTGAATGGAACCTTGGCTTATGTCAGGAGCTTCGTGATGAGGATGGGGAATGGCATGCTCCCTATAGAATTCTTTGCTATCGCTGCCTTGATCATGATGTGGCAGATGATGAAGGTAAGGTCGACCCTCTTTAGTGTGAGGATTGCCTCAATCAGGTAGGCTGCATCATTGGTCAAGCTATTATGGTGAGTCGTAGGCAGAAGATTATAAGAAAACACCTGATGGAGAAGCTTCATGACCGACTGACAATTTGAGTGCTTCAACTTGGTGTCCCACTTGACAAAGTTACCATATAGTTCTTGGACTCATTCTGACTTTTAGGCCATTGTAAGTTTGTCGACTAGGAACTCCAGGGCTCCCTCTGTGACCTAAGGCACACCCAACAATTTAGCTATAACATCAGGATTGATAATGATGAGGGTGTGGTAGACACTCAACTGGAAGGATTGCTCTGAGTAATTTTCTCTAAATACATTGGAGTAGAAGAAATAGATGGCCTCATCCTACATAGGTCCACGAATCTCGAAAAAGGGCAACAGCCCCTTGGATGAAATTTTCTTGAAGATCCTCATAGTGATGAGAGTCTGTTGAGGTGTGAAATGTTTGATGATGAAGGAACGCTTTGAGAAAACCTTCTCATACCTATCCAGGCTCTTGGCATTGTAGAACGACTAGAATGAGCCATCCGTCGGCTTCTTAGACCTCTTGCTGCTAGGTGGAGACGCAACCAAGGGTCTTTTCCTTGGATTTCATGGAGGATGTGAAGAAGAAGCACCATCCTTGGACTGAGAACCCTTCAAGATTGTCTTCTTGACTTGTGGAGCCATGGAAATCAAAAAGGATGAGAATTAGAGGAAGAAGTGCCAAAAGCAAAAGTTCTGTAGCTCTGGGAAGGAAAAGTACTATGCGTAGGAGAGAAAAGAAATCTCCAAATCGCACCAGAAAATAAAGTTTAAAGCCATCCATTTTTATTTCTAGAAATGCCCTCCTAATCGATCATGAGATTCATAATTGGTCACGATCGTGATCAATCATAGATCTTGTGATCAATCACGAGACTTGGGCCAGAGTATTAAAGGCCAATTTTTTTGTGTGACCTCACACACCTTGGCTACTCTTGTACCCATGTCTTCCCTGAACTCTTGACTCTCATCTCTTTGAATCCGAATGTTACCAAATGAATTCCAAGGACAACTTGCACATCCTATACTTGGAAAATTCAAGAGGGTAAAATTCAAGAGGGTTCCCTAAATGGTTCATAAGCCAATAACACTTCGAAGATATTCAAATCGCTTGGAATCAAGAGGTTTGGTAAAAATATTAGCAAGTTGATCTTCAGTCTTAACATGGTCTAAGGACACAACATTTTTTTTCACTAATTGGTGGATGAAATGGTGTCTAATGTCTATGTGTTTTATCCTTAAATGTTGGACCAGATTTTTGGAGATGTCAATGACACTCTTGTTGTCTACAAATAGACTCATGGTGCTTTGCTTCAACTTGTAGTATTTTAGCATTTTCTTCATCTATATGAGTTGGGTGCATCCACTATCAGATGTAATGTACTCAACCTCAGCAGTTGAAAATGAGATGGAGTTTTGTTTCTTGCTATGCGAAGAAACAAGATTGTTGCCTATGTAGAAACAACCTCCACTCATGCTCTTATAATCCTCCACATCGCTAGCCCAATCAACATTTGAGTATCCCACAATCTTAGATGTGGTGTCAAATGGGTACTACAACCCAAAGTCTGTAGTCCCGTGAACATATTAGATGATCCTCTTAACTACCTTAAGATGTGACTCTTTAGGGGCAGTTTGGTATCTAGCACATGCACCTACACTAAATGAAATATCTTGTTTGCTTGCAGTTAAGTAGAGCAAACTCCTAATGATGCTCATATAGTAGGTGTAGTTGACCTTGGCTCCATCAAGGTCTTTAGTGATCTTATCACTTGTGCTAATGGGGTGCTAGCAGGTTTGGATTCTTGTAATCTAAACTTGGTAACAAGGTCTTTTGCAAACTTGGTTTGGCTTAAAAAGATGCCATCATTGGTTTGCTTTATTTGAAGACCTAAGATGAACCTTAGTTCTCCTTCCATGTCAAATTCCGATTTCATAGTTTGGACAAAACCATGAGACATCTCCTTATTGGTGGACCAAAAAATGATATCATCTACATATATTTGAGCAATGATTATATGACCATTTTTCTTTTGACAAAAAGTATTTTATCAACACTTCTACAGTCAAAATGGTGATCAAGAAGGAATCCGGTGAGTCTCTCAACCCAAGCTTGTAGAGCTTGTTTGAGTCCATAGAGAGCCTTCTTGAGCCTATATATATAGTTAGGCAAGTGAGGGTCAATAAATCTCTTTGGTTGCTTTATGTATACTTCTTAGAGTATCCCATTTAGGAAAATACGTTTTATGTCTATTTGATATAATTTGAACTTTGGGTAGCATGCAATGGACAAAAGAATCCTAATAGACTCTAAATGTGGAACGGGGGAAAATGTCTCATCAAAATCAATACCATCTACTTGGGCATGCCCATTTACAACAAGTCTAGCCTTGTTTCTTGTCATCGTACCATGTTTATCATGTTTGTTTTTGAAGATTTATCTGATACCAATGACATTCTTGTTAGTTAGCCTCTCTGTAAGGAACCAGACATCATTCCTTTAGAGTTGATTTAGTTCCTCTTGCATGGCCATGATCCAATTCGGATCATTTAGAGCCTCTTTGATATGATTTGTCTTTATTTTGGTTGTGAAGCAAAAATGACAAATGATATTTTTAATTTATCTCATAGTCTTCACTCTGGTGTTTGCATCACCAATAATGTCATCTCGTGACAATCCCTTAGTGAGTCTCTTGTTCTTGGATTAAAGTTGAGTTTCTTTAACATCATCCTCAAAACTAGTTTGATATGAGTTCTCTTCTTGATCCTTTTGGGGTATTTCAATTTTCAGGTGAGATGAGCTCTCATTCTCATGATTGGATAACACAATGGACAAGTCTCCTCACACTTGAGTTGTCTCATGATCATCTACTGCTACATTTAATTGACTCTTTAAAAGATAGTCCTTATGTTATAGACACGGTAGGCTCTACTAGTGGTGGAATATCGTAAGAACATAACTTCATTTCTTTTCTCATCAAATTTTCCAAAGTGTTCTCTATCCTGTAGGATATAACATGTGCTTCCAAATACTTTAAAGTATTTAACAATTGGCTTTTTCCTACTCCACCATCTTAGGCTATCTTGTTCTTTCCTATTTAAGGTAGACACAGTTTGAGACATAGCATGCGGTGCGAATTGCCTCAGCCCAAAATATTTTGGCTATATTCTTACTTGTGAGCATTGACATAGCCATGTTAAGAAGAGTTCAATTATTCTTTTGAACCACTCCATTTTGTTGAGGAGTTTTAGGGGCTGAAAATTCATGTTTCACTCCCAACTCTTCACACCAATTTAAGAATTTATGATTCTCAAATTTCCTTCTATGGCCACTACGAATATGCTTAATGGTTTAACTCCTTTTCAACTTGAATTCTCTTACAAATGTTTAAGAATTCATTGAAAGCCTCAGATTTTTTTTCTTAGGAATGCTACCCATGTAAACCTAGAGAAATCATCAACCACCACCATGAAGTATTTTCTTCCACCTATGCTCTCCGTTTGAGTAAAACCGGCTAGGTACATGTGGATAAGCTCTAGGGATCTAGAAGTCCTTATTATGGTAGTCTTTTTGTGAAAGACACTAGTTTGTTTGCCCATTTGACAACCTTTACACAAGGGATCGTCAATCTTACTTAGCTTAGGGTGGTCCTTGACTATCCCCTTCTTGTTAAGTTTGGTAAGATCCCTAAAGTTGAGGTGGACTACCTTTGGTGCCAAAGGTTGGTGTCATCTTATTGGGATATGAGACATGTGTCCATCACTTGAGGATGAGGTTGAAGATCTATGACATAGAAATTTTCACTTGTCTTTACTCCTTCAGCTAGTATTTTTTCATTATGAGGTTCTTTGATGGCACATCCATCTTTGCCGAATTACACAAGGAATCCCTTGTCACAAATTTAAATTATGCTCACCAGATTGTGCTTTAGTCCTTGCATATATAAGGCTTCGGTGAGTTGTGGAGTATCGGGTCCGACTATAGTTTCAACCCCTAAGATATTGGTAGTGTTACCATCACCAAAGGTAACATACCCACCTTAGGTCTCCACAAGATGGACAAACAAGTCCCTTTCACCAGACATGTGCCTTGAGCACCCACTATTAAGATATCATCTTCATGTGCTTCCGATTTGAAGAGTGGAGTGAATGACCAAAAACCTGGTTTCCTCCCTCCTTACCCATATCCATTTTACAACGTGGGTTTTGGAGGCATGCCTTTTGGCATTTTGGTGTTGGTCTACCTCTTTCTTCCTTTGAAGATTCCTATCTTCAACTCTTTGAAAATAGTTTATCTTTTTGACATTATTTGACTCAAGCTTCTTCATTGAAGTTTGTATTCTTTGAGCCTTAATGTCATTTGTCCTCTTCCTAGAATCCACTTTGATTTTCCCTTCTAGACCGCAATAGAAACAATAAAATAAAGGTCTTCTTGGGTTGTAGGATTGTGTGGTACTCCTTCTAGGTGGTTCACTTTTAAAGACTTGTTCTTGTCTTCTAGGTTGTCTAACTTGTCCTTTGGTTAACCTAGAGTTTAAGGATTCACCTTGATACATTTTTTAGGCAAGGGCCTTGTTGGCTTTAAACTTATTTCATGCATCCTTAGCATATGAATAAGGTTTGTTTTCTGTTTGGTGTCCTCTAGAGGAAGATGCTTGATTCAGTTGAGGTCTACTTGTAACCACTTGAGCATAGGATCGAGAAGTGGGTTGCATAGATCTTTCCTAAGTTTTACCTTGACTCATAGGAGTATTTCCCTTAAGAGAGGTAGTTGACTTTTTCTCAACTTTCTTTGACCCTTGATAAGGTATTTGAGGCTCCAATTTCTCCTTTCCCTTTTTGGAAAATTATGGAGATGGTTGGGTAGACCCGTCAGCTTTAACAAAGCCATTTTTGGGCCTTTATGTAGAGGAGGCATTGACTTCGGAATTATATCCAAGTCCGGTCATGTCCCTATACTTCTTACCCATTGTAAGCATTTTCTCAAACTTCTCATTCCCTTAGGCAAGTCCCTTAGGCAAGCATTGAGATGTTCTTCTTCTTATCTTCTTCAAGTTCCTTGATTTGTTTAAGGTAATCAAGGGACTTCCTTATGAGTTGAGCATAAGTCAAGTTAAGAGACTTATTCTTTTCATTAAGAGTTTTGACTTGATCATCTAACTCTTGAATGAGTGAGTCATCATTATGCAACTCAACCTTTTCCTCATCTATGTTTTTAGCTTCTCCTCAAGCTCAAGTACTTTGTCGAACAACTTTTGGTTGTCTTCAAGAAGTCTTCTATTTTCATGCTTCCTATTGTCATTTTCTAGGCCTAGAAATAGTTTAGTTTCATTGAGCTTATTCTCTAGTTCAACTATTTTTAGGCTCATTTCCTCCTTAGTGTATAGGACCAAGTAATTTTCATTGGAAAGTTCCTTCTCTTTGTCACTTTCTGTAGAAAACTCTTGTTGAATAGTAGAGATAGTGTCTTCAAAGGACTTTGATTTTTGAGTCAGCTCCATGATTTTTCTCTTGAGTTGTTTATTTTTCTTTCCCAACTCAACACTTTGCACAAAAAAGATCATCAAATATTTCTTGTGCATCATAGATCTCCTCCTTTTCATCATCTCCCTCATCCTAACTACTAGAGTCACAGTGTCCATAAGTGACCCCGTAGCAGTCCTGTAAGCCATGAAGGCTTTAATCTCTTGTGAGGGATCCTTCTCACTACTTTAAGACTCTTGCTTCAAAGTCTCAGAGTCATCTTCTTAAGTTGCAGCAAAGGCCTTGCCTTTAGACTTGAACTTGTTCTTTTCATTTCCACAATCCTTGGCAAGGTGTTCTATTCCTTTGCACTTAAAAGAATAATGGGAGGTTCCTTAGAGAAGTCTTTCTTCTTCTTATAGCCCAGGTAGGGCTAAATCATTATCTGAATCTTCATTTGGTTCGGAGGCTTATTCCACTTTAAGAGCTATACCCTTCTTCTTGAAGGGTTTTTTGATGGCCATTTCAAAAGTTTAAAGTGAACCAATCAATTCTTCAAGCTTCATTAATTGAAGATCTTTGCTCTCTTCTATGGGAGTGACTTTAGGTATAAACCTCTTTGGGAGAGACCTAAGAATGTTCCTAACTACCTTGGATTATTAGATGTCTTCTCCTAGACTTCTCATCACTTTTACCAAGTTTGACAACATAACATTAAATTGAGAGATTTCTTCGGAGTCTTCCATCCTAAGAGCTTTAAGTTAGGTTATGTACATTTAAAGCTTAGACATTTTTACGGCACTCGTACCTTCGTGGGTGATTGAGAGAAGCATCCATGCTTCATTTGTCATTTTTAGATGAGCTATCCTCCTGAACTCATCTGGAACTAAACTAGTTGCTATGGCATTTAATGCCCTAAAGTTGAACTTGTGAGCATCCGCCTCGACAGGGCTCCACTCACTTCGTGGTTTATTGGACTGTTTATAACCATCGATTGTGGCACTACAAACCATTGGGTCATAACCCATAGTCACTTTCATTAAAGAATGGAGGTATACTAATGGACATACCACTATCCTTTCTAGCCATCTAGGATTTTCACTAGGATCAAACTCAAGATGTTAAGCCTTATGTGAGTAACCTAGGCTCTAATAACAATTGAAATTTCTATAAAGTTACCCTAGAGGGGTGAATAGGATTACTAATTTTAAACTACCCCTTTGTGAGTTTGTTAGGATTGATTTTAAATAGATTTTTATCTTCTTAAAATTATCCTAAGTGTGTGTGTGCTACAAGGTGACTACTCGAGAATATTGTCAAACATGTAGAGAGTTAGAGTAGTAATATACAGAAAAGTAAAGGGACAAGCAATCACACACTCAATCCACAACAAGAGATTTATAGTGGTTCAACACGATGGCCTACATCCACTCTTCTAAAGCTCACCACCAAGCTTAGGTATATTTTGTTTAGGTAGTATTACAACCTAGGTTAAAACATATAAAACCCAACTACTTTCTCAAAATCAAGCTACACAACAATATTCAGTGTCTCTAGTGAGTGTGCACTACTTCCAGTGTCTCTAACAGAGGTAGTCAAGCTTTCGATATCTTTAGTGGAAGAAAAACAAGTCTATAATGTAAATGAATGCAAAGGAAAGCAAATATTACCAAAAGTTGGTTGATGTTGCTAGTTACTCATAGTGGGGTGCTCCTTGTTAAGCTAGTTTACCTTAGCTACCTACAAACCTCAAGCTCTTGGCTCTTGGCTCTAGTGCTCCTTAAGCTCAGCCAAGAGTGAGTTCCCTCTCAAGGAGAGATCACCACAAGTTCTCCTCAATAGAAATAACTTATACTTGAAGAGAAGAGAATAAGAGAGTGATTCTTGAAGAGAATATTAGCTATTCAAGCTTAATAACAGTGAGAGAATAAAGGTTTTCTCAAGGAAGGAAGCTCTTAATTTAGTAAACTTTGTAACACTCTCTTGCTTGCTTGGTTCTTGTTACCCTAAAGAGGCAACTTTCCTTTTATAAGGAGGCGGAGCCCCCACAACCATTCGATTTGAATCATTAAAATGGCTAAGGCTTTTTAGCCCTTGATTTTCCTAAAACGGGTTTAAATTTTGAAAAAATCGCATGGGGGGAATAAAAATTTAGTTTGACAAATGCTAGTACCCAAATTTTGACTCGGGTCACATGATAGCATAAGAACAGCATAACAACATTTAGGCATCAAAACTCTAAGCACCCATGGCTTAGGAAGAGCAAGCCTAGACTCTAGGAGGTTAGGCATTCCCAAAGAAGTCTTTCCAGATGCTCCAGTCACAAATGAATTAGTCAAAGTACCTTATTACAGCCCAAAAAGCACCATTTTAAGACAAACCCTAATTTCACTCAAAAGCACCAACGGGACTTTGAGGGTCCACATTTTAGAACTCCATTCATGTCATCAGTAAGTTTTCTGCCTCCTATAAGCCTTTCTTCAGTAAAACATCATAGTTGAAAAAATTACCATTTTACCCTTTCCACTCAGAGAATGACTTCTAGACCCTCAAAGGACCCTGGAGTCTCTCCTGTGGTCCAAATGGTGTAATTTCAAAACCTATACACCCCCGAGTCTCTCTGCTTCAAAGAACTCAACACAAGTCAGACACTACTCGAGAACGGCAATAGTCAATCTCTTAATCTATGATAACCCTGACCAAGAAATGACCCTTGTTAGAGCTCTCAAATACTCATCCAATCTCTGAATTCAGAAAGGTTAATCACCATATCTAGGGCTCGGCCTTAGCTTCAAATCTTCAGGTCTGAGAAAAGAGTTTTAAAGTCCTGAACCTCTGTGAAATCTCAAATCTTCTCCAAAAGGTCAAAAAGCTATTTTTCTACTTTTCACTCTTATGAAGCCAAAATATTCTCTAGATATCCAAATTAGGAACAATTAGTGCCCATTTCTTCAGAATCGTGAGACCTTCAAAAAGTTGTCAAAGGAGCCAAGGCTTTCATAAATTCTATCTACCAAGATTCCCTCTAATACTCTAAAAAGTGTGATGAATCAGGTCTAAAAATTAGGTGTTCAATCGACTCCCAGGAGTGCACCTAGAATCAGAAATTTAGATAGTTAGTGGCTATGCCACTGTAAATTCAGAGCCTTAAAACTATCAGAACCACACTAATTTGTAGAAAATCCATGGCCCAAGAAGTCATTTATGCCCAAACCCAAAAAAGCGTGTTTCGTCTGCATTTGGTACTCAAAATGCCCTTAAAAGTTCTCCCAGACTTGGAATGTAGCAAAGTCAGAGCCATTTTCTTAGCCTCACCCTTATCTTCGATAAAGCATTTTACTAACCCTTGGTTCAGGGGATGTCTAGACATTCAATTTCACCCAGCTTCAGGCAACTACAAAAACCTAATTTGTTCAAGCAACTTTGCTTTAAAAAGCTCCCGACAACGACCCGAGAATCCAACAGCCAATCTGCCAACTTCTATAGCTTCAAGACTCCTCAAACTTTGAATACCCCAGATATAACCCAATGCGGCATTTTATAGAAAAACCAGCAGCATCTCCTATACAATTTGGTCAAACCGTTCAAAAAATCATTTTTGACCTAATTTCATGCTTAGGTACCGTTATCTAGCGTAGTCAGAAGCTGTGATCACCTAGACTGGGGAGCATCTATCCCTATGCCACCCTCATATCAATTTGACCATCTTGACCTTCCAATCTACATCTGAGAGCTTTTTTAGCTAAAAAACCTAATTTAACCCCTTACCCTTTTTGTAATTTGGTTCTGACTAAACCAGTACGACTAGAGCATTTATGACTTCTAAACACTGACTGTGCCAACTTCGGAGCACGGGAGCTCACACAAAGTGACGACAGTGATAGGGTTCAAAAAAGTTAAAAATCTAGATATTATTCAAGATTAGCTAAAGTGAGATATTTT
>JAOXJP010136896.1:0-13453 GCA_025762735.1 Platanus orientalis | reverse complement strand
GCATTGAAAAGTGATTTGCATTTTTTGGGGTGTGTGCTTATCACTTTTCAATGCTGATGTGAGTGATCACATGCCTCAGAACATGAATTGTGCACAGATTTTGAGTGCACAGAATCCGGAGCACAAAACTGAGTTAGACAAACAGATGGATAGTAAGGTTGTCAATCGGGCCAGGTTAAGTCGGGCCGAGATCTGCCTAAACTCAACCCGAAATGTTTTAACAGAATCCAAACTCAGCCCAAATAAAACTTTGAGCCAAAAATTGGACCCATACTCAGCTTGTTTTAAAACAATGGGCTTCGGGCCGAGTTCAGGCTGCCCAAATTAAAATTCTCTTCTTAATTTTTAGGCTGACTTTAGGCCCATGGTTGCCCCTAAATATATGGGTGTTTTTTTTTAACAGTTGACACTTAAACTATTTGATGATAGTAAATTTGTTTAAAATATATCGATTTTCAAAATGAAAAAAAAAATTATATAAACCTAATATCAATATAAATAAAATTATTATTTGCTAACTAGTCTAGACTGGGCTGGGCCTCAGGTTGAATTTAGCATGCCCAAACTTAGCCCAAATAAAAATTTGGGCCTAAAGGTTGAGCCCAAACTCAGCCCAGCCTGGAATTAGGTTGGCCTAGCCTGATAATTTCGGACCGGACATGTCGGGGTTCAGGTCAACCCGACCCAATTGACACCCTTAATGGATGGTTCCAGAAGAGATCCCATCCCACAAGTGAATGCTATTCAATGGTGGGTCCCACTTCTCTAGGACTTTAAAAAGTTGACATTTTCCTGTTTCAAAACTTAAACCGTGTAAGTAAGGGTGGAGGGTGACACTCCCTCGGATTTCTAACCAAAGACTTTAGTTTTTCCTCAATGTGGCTGAATAGATCCCAATGGCGTTTAATGTAAACGCCGGAACCTTGAATTCAAACCAACGTGATGCTTGCATGGCAAGAGATTTAAATCAACAGGCTATTATTATATGGAATGGGATTCTAGTGTTCGTGAATAAACCATTCTTATTTTATTTGAGAATTGGGGTCCAATAGCCAAGCCTATAGAAGTTGAAAGTCTTCTCTACGACCAACTGATAATTAGTTACAAAGACTTGCCATCTTTCAAAAGGTCGACATTCGTTTCATTCTTGAAGGTCTCAACCAGGAAAGCTATGAATGAAGGGTCGGCTCATCTTCATTTTCTATAGCTAAAGGTCAATGGTGACTGCTGTGGTTGAGGTGAAATTGTGACCCAAAGATTATTATTATTATTTTGTTGTTTTTTCCCTGGTGGGTAAGCTAGGATCAAACCCATGACTTCATGGTTGCAGTGCACAACACTGTCAAATTGAACCATGGGCTCCACTTAGAGAGGCCTCAGCCTATTCGGTATGGTATCTTTGCCCTAAATTATGCATCTCAGCCCTATTGTGTACATTCAGGGTTATCTATAATCATTTTCAAGGGGGTATTTGGTCTTAGCATAGCTACTTTCTACTACAGTAGGAAACCATTGTAAGATTAGCTTGCAAGGGGATTATGGAATGAGGAATATCCAAAGGTAATCTCTCTCTCTCTCTCTCTCTCTCTCTCATATATAGCTTTGGAGTTGTTTATAGTTTATACTATTGTTAAATGCTAAATTATCAAATGGGGAAAAGTATATTTCCCAACCTGACACAGAAGAAAATTGTATTTTTAAGGAGTATAATTTTAGTTGACAATGGAACATGACTATAAAAGGATTTGAAAATGATAATTCTTTAGATAGTTATTACTTATGACTATTAAAGTAATATGCAGAGGATCTTGTTGTAAGAGATACATTACTATTCTATTCTTTTAGGATAGTCTTGAAAGAAAGGGTTTCATCACCAACCTTTTTTTATCTTGAACTGGACCTACTTCATTAGAGCTCTCTCTCTCTCTCTCTCTCTCTCTCAATAGTAGCTTTACAGGCACTCTAAAATTAAAACTGGCTGAGAAAAAGAATTAAAAAGTATATATAATTCATAATCTACATTGAGCTGTGCTTTTAAAATTTGCCTGTGGTGGATGGAACTACTTTTTCCCTCGTCTTCTCAATATTTTTCAGTTAGGTTGATATCCTTCTCAGCCACTAACTTTATCCTGTATTTTTCCATCCACTAGGAAAATAAAAGAATGGAAATTAGTAAAACATACGCATTTCCCTCAATCGCTGTACATGTCTTTATTCTATACTCCAGTGTCCACACCCATATATCTCATCTTTGATTGGCACTCATGGTAAGATGGACCCCAATTGGTTTTTTAATCATCTCATAAGAAACTTTACAATGTGCATTACATTGTATAAAATTACTTTTTGAGATGAAATTAAAGAAACATGTAACCATCTAGGATTGAAAACTACCTTTAAAGACCATTCATTCAACTCCCCTAAAAGTTCTAAGAAGTCAATAGATTAATTCAATTCCAAAACGCAAACCCTTCAATTCTAATCCCACTTTACAGCATTGGTGATGAAAAGAAGTCAGCAAAAGAGGCACACCATATAATCTTCTCCCAATTGATTTAAACACAGCCCATTCATAAAAGAAAGCATAAATTTTCCATGATCCTTCAATACGTGGCATTAATTTATTCGCGGATGCCACATCGGTTAAATCCAGTCACCCAATTGTACGGAATTTAATGGTGGGTAACATTCTCATCTAAATTAAATATTCAATTATGAATTTTATTGCAACACAACCCATCTATAAAAGAAAGCACAAATTTCTCAAGATCTTTCATAACCTGATGTTGATTTACTCAGTGGATGCCACATCGATTAAATCCAGTCACCCAATTGTAAGGCATTCACTGGTGGGTGACATTTTTTTATTTAGATTAAATTTTCAATATGGATTTATTGCAACACAACCCATCTATAGAAGAAATCATAATTTTTTTCAAGACCCTTCACAAACTCCACATCGGTTCAAATCCAGTTACCCAATTGTAAGGCATTCAATGGTGAGTGACATTCTCATTTAGACTAAATTTTCTACTATGGTTTTATTGCAACACAAGCCATCTATAAAAGAAATCATAATTTTTTCAAGATCCATGACAACGTGGTGTCCCTGTACTCGCCGGACGCCACATCGGTTCAAATCCAGTGTCACCCATTTACAAGGCATTCAATGGTGGGTGGCATTCTCATTTAGATTAGATTTTCAATTATAGGTTTATTGTACTTGGTGATGCTCCATCACCAAAAGGATACATTATCCAAGCAGCATTTGTGGTTGCATTCCTGACCTTATATGGCTTATGAGTGTTTTGGAAGAAAATGGGTGAAATTCCATCCCACTTGTAGGACAAGTGGGGAAGTTCATTGATGTGGAGTATCAAATCGTGGTCCATAAGGATAAATGACCAAAAGTCTACGATAATCATAAAATAGAATGATGACCGTAAGGAAATACAAGATAACCGGTCTGCTGGACAAATCGTAATTGTTGTAACTGAGGGGAGTATCGGAGGCTCTCGTCACTATTTTATTTATTTTATTGCGTTATGTCTTTTTTCTTTTTTTTTTATGCAAGTTGTTAACACTCACATTGCCGATGGCATTGAAGGTGGGTGGCTGCCACATGACCCTATCAGATTTGTGACTGGGGTCAAATCCCTCCGGCAGCATCCCACCTTTGCCCTTATTTTTTTATTTTTTATTTTTTCTTGGAAAGAGAGAGACTCTTGTTCTATGAATCATCTGTCTAGGAACCCCATGTGTCCCTTGAAAAAGTTAGAAAATCATAGGATCGAGCTGACCTTGGAAATCTAATAGGCAGGCCAAATTCGGCAATGACATATGTCTTGCCATATGGGATGTGTATGGGTACCCAATATCAGCCCTAAGAACCACGGATGTTTGGCCCACTCCCTCGTGAATCCAAATGCCAAAAGCCAATATAATTGGTAGTTTGTGTACATTATGGTTTGTCTCTTATAAACTATCATGGCATGAAGCCCATGAGTGATTATTATGGAGTCCAGGGTCACCGGGCTAATCTAAGAAAGGTACTCAAATTCAACCTGAAATCCTCTGCGCCACCCCTCTTGTGTGACTTTGGGCCACACAAAGAGGGGAATCAATTCAATTTTTGGGATGTCACATCACCTCCAAAAAGTGAATTGATTCCCCCGTGTGGCCCTTGAGAGTAGCATAAGGGGGGGGGGGGGGCACAGATGATATCAGCTCCTCAAATTCAAGGATAAGAATCACTAATCTGGACAATTTATATCGTGTAACCAAACGTGCATGGGTCGGTGGGTGGATACAAAAGTGTGCCACCCGATAAATGACAAAATTTTAATGCATTTGACATATTTTTCTTCTTCTATGTGGTGATGATGGTTTCGCTAGAAGGAATAAGAATCAATGAGACCGGTTGTAGGTGTGACTGACCCTTGGGCAAGCAAGTAAAGTTGGGTAGGAATTAGTGTATAACAACTATTCCAACTTGAGCTTGGAGATCGAGCTGTCTCATGTGAGACTGATCTCATACAATTGGTTCTCTCTCCAGGAAATTAAATAATAAGTGGGTAAAGAAGTTTTTATAAACTTATTTTTGTTGGAAGGGTCCTTCCTAGAAATAGAACAAACTTATGTAATTGAGTCTAAAAATACTTTTATAATATTTAGAATATCAAAATATAATCATTTAATCCGAATTATTAAAGGCACAAGCTAAGGGCTTGGATTATGTGCAAACGAATCTCATGAGAACCATGAAAACAGCACCAGAGCGGCTGATGCATCAGTACGGAAAAGTGATTTGCACTTTTTCGGGGGCACATATCACTTTTCGGGGCTGATGTGTCCGCACCCTGATGCCGTTTTCACATTTCTCACGAGACTCGTTCTCACCTAATTTTTAGTGGCAAGCTAATTTAGTTTTTTTGATAATAATTGAGGTCCCCCATGTGTAAGAAAATTGATCACACTAATGTTGGGATTCAACCAAACTTGTTTAAAGTCTTTTCTCTCAATAGATTGACATGATCCAATAAAGAAGAATCACTTTTGAAGTACCCAACTCTCAAGGATAAGAACTAATTAAATAGATTAATCAATTCTTGGGTTTATAACAACGTAAAAGACATTTTTCTCACTTCTCTAAATCGTCAAAATTAAATAGATGCCACATAGGCCAATCTGAAACCAATTCAAGAAACATGTCAATCAAATGACCTATGTGTTTCTCTAATACCCACACACTTAAAGTGGCTCAAAGGCCTCCTATAGTTGATCAAGTAGAATTAAGTAAGGACATTGTTTATATGATCAGTTGAGAGAGAGAGAGAGAGACGACCTCTTGAATAACCTAAGTACACGACACGTATTCGGTTTGTCAAAGTCCTCTTCATTCTCTTTCTTCCATCTTAAACTCTTAACTCATGCAAAGCTAAAATAGCCTCTTGTATTACCCAACCGAAGGTTCATTGTTTGTAAAAGCCCTCATAGGTAGCACTAGTGTTCAGTTGTTCACGAGTGGTATTGTACAAAAACTCACAATAGTCTTAGTGCTGATCGAGATTTGTGATTGCGATGTGTCACATTCTTAAGAAGAAGGTTCAGTTTACCTATGAATACTCATTTAGAAATAAAAAAAAAAAAAAAAAAAAAAAAAAGGGGGAATACTGTAACCCTTAAACAAGTACACTCATGTGCCTCTGCATACATGTTCAGTATGTAAGCACCTCGTTAATTAGACTATACTAAACGTGACAAAGTTCCAAGAAATATGAGATAATGTTCAAGTCCTATAAGCCACACCCCCGTTTTCTTACCAGTCTGATGTGGGAGATTAAAGCTTTTAAGAAGAAAACAACACCTTTTGTCCAAAGAGGTCACCACATCAAACCCATTCAAAAACCAATTTTTTTCCCCTTTCAAAACCACACCCTCCTTGTCATTGAGTGATTCTTACCTATGATGGCTGCCTCACACAAATGGGGTTTTTGATGTTAAATGTTAATGGCGCATGCATTTAGAGGGATCTCAGTGAAGGCAGAGGCAGTGGTATTTTAGGTTAAGGCCATTATGACTGTTGGAAGGGTAAGACTTTTATCTTAAAATTGCATACATGGTACTGTCAACTTTTGACATCGAAGACAAAGTAGGTGGTAATTCTTCTTATATCTTTCCTTTAGAACTACAAGCAAGCCAGATTAATCACATAAAATCAAAGCTACTTTCTATGGGAATTCTTTATTGAAGAAGTTTTGTTTTTTGGGATCTCAAGATCTAGGAGCAGTTGATAACAAAAACACTTCTTTGTTATACTTTAACTGGATTTTACTTTATCCATAAAACATGGATTAATTCATTTCTCAAAAGTCAAAATGCCCACCATCCCTTTAATTATTCGGACAACTGACCTGACAGTTCCGGTTTTAACTTAAATCTGTACCACTCAATTGAACATATTGGATTTTGGAATCTAGAGGTCATACACCTTATAAGCATATTCTTTCCCAATCCAACGGTCTGGAGGACCTAATTTCACTACCTCAGTATCATGAGTTGATCAATCCTTGATAAAATCAAGAAATGTGGTGCTGATTATGCAGAGATATTCGGAGACTAAATCCCTACTAAACAAAGTGAGCCTATTGATGATTTTATCATATGAAGCAACATTATTTGATGTTTTTCTTAGTTTAGCACCAATAAAATATTAGTGAGCAGTCAATGCAGCTTTTGTAACTTTAGTTTGCAAAAGGAGAGATAATGCTCTCAATGCTAGGGTAATTTACTATTTGGAAATAAATGTTTTGTCTAGGACATGGTACGTGGCCATATGGTGTCCACGACACGGGGGAAATCATATGGAATAGAATGTATATTCCATTTTCAAAAAATGTATCACCTACTTACTTTATTCCATATGACAGCCCTGGTGTCTGGACAAGACATTTGCTCCCTTATTATTTTAGTAAGGAGGTTGAAACAAGTAGCACAAGTGGTCCAGTGTTGGCTTTTTGTTCAAGCTACCAAAAAGTTACAGTAAAACTTGCTACAGCTGATCACCTAGGGTGTAGACGTACACTCTTGCATTTCTAATGTGATCGTCCATTAGGCTAGATGATCCTTTGATAAAGAATTATCAAGGGAGGAATTAATCAATATCATGGACAACCCTGCACTACCACTGCATGGACAACCCCGGGACAGACGTCAACGTAATCCATTACGTAATTGCTGCCCATAGCTTTTGAAACCCCGGTGAAGACTTACCCCATAATGCAATTGATTGCGTTCTCCTCAGTCCTCACACAATGGGAAGTTGATCCAAGACTATATATATATATCATCGTCACCTCTGTACTGAGAGGACCGCGCACCCCCTCACAAGGGGGATGTGCTCCATACACTTTTGCACCGTCATCTGCAAGTTCTACTACAATAATTCTGCCTATTGTGTGTGGTTGAGCATAATTAAGTAATTGGTCAAATTATTCATTAATGACTGCCATGCCATCTCTCGTCTCGTGGCATGTAAGGAAGTGGTGGTTGGATTTACTTTTGTCCGGTTAATTAAATTACATCAGATATTGGTTTTAGAGTAAATGACTTCACAACAGCCCCGAAGTAAGATTTTATGAGATGTAATGTAAATGCATGAGCAGAACATGTTTGATATCTACTTTAAATGCATTAATTAGGGTTTGTAGAGGGAGAAAAGATAACAGTTTTGGAGAAAGATGACTAACACTGTGCGTGGTTATTTAAAAGATGTTCTGTTCAGGACACCAAGGGACGTCATATGGAATAAATGTGTGGGTGATGCATTATTTTATTTTTTAATATGCAATATGCATTTTATTCTATATGACATCCCCAGGTGTCCTGGACACCAAATCATTGACAGAACATCCTTTCCGGTTTATGTTTTTTATTAAAATCAACATAAACATAAACTTCCTTAAATTTAGCTAGCAACACGATTACAACTATGAGAATCCTTCCTTCCTCCAGGTTTGCTTAGAGTAGATCATATATATATATATATTTCCAAGTCAAAACCTCTCCGAGAGAGGTGATACTATAAATGGGCCCAATTTGGATGCAGCTAGATCCTTGTTTGGCCTATTAAGATAATAAGATATCGCAGAAATTTTAAAGAGATAAGGACATTTTACAACATGATTCACATTTGCATCCGTTTATTTATTTAGATATCCAATTACATAAACAAATTTTCAGGCTTCCTATTGTTATAATATTCTATATAACAAGGCCTAGGTATTATAATAAAACTATCAACTTTCCCAAACAACTTGTCCACTACCAAAGGAAGCAATATAACTAATTTCAGGAAAGCTTATACATGAATTTTACTGGACAGCACCTCCACCCCAGTGAAAAGAAAAACATGTCCTCATTGAATTTACCATAGAAAATCTTTTTTTTGTATTTTCTTAGTCAAGATACATATGAGTGCTTTAAATCAATGCAATGCATTTTTTTTCTTTTCTCCATTATGGTTACCCATTTATCAAATTTTAAGAGCACCCTAACTACTTAACATTTTAATATAATCTAATAACTACATCAATCCAAGTACGTACATTGAATTGAATGGTGATCTTGGTTGAAAACTTGAGATTGCAGATTTGAATTTGATCCCAGCTAGCGTACATAGAAAGCAGAAAGAAATTAATAAGCGAAAATGTGTTTGTCAAAGATTGTGTTGACATCTCTACCCCCCTCCTCCCCCTGTTTCCCATGCTAACGGTAGTGTCGGGTCACTGATGTGGCAGCGGGTCAGAGTGTTCCCACAAAAAAAATAAAAATAAATAAAATAAATAAATAAATAAATAACATAAACCTCAATAGAGCCTCGTCCCAACGACTTGGGGTCGGCTGTACATATCCTGTTTTGCCATTTTACTTTAATTAGAGGCACATCTTTTACTAAATTATAAGCTTTTTTATGTCATTTACCACTGCCCCAACTTAAGTTCTCTTGTCCTTTCAAAAGCTTCCTAGACCAGTGCAAGTCCAAGTATGCTTTTGCATATGCAATGTTCAAAGATCCCTGTGGGGCTCCCAAAAAACAATTGATGTCAACTGCAGTGGGCCGCCGGGCTTGGATTATGTGAGAACCAATTTCGTGAGAATTGTGCAAACGGCGCTAGGGGGTTGGTGCATCCGCATGGAAAAGTGATTTACACTTTTTGAAGGTGCTTATTAGTTTTCGGCACTAACATGTCCACACTCCGTTGCAGTTTGCACAGTTCTCACGAAATTAGTTTGCACCTAATATTCTTCCTGGGCCGCCACTCAAATAGGGTAATTAATGCCTTGTAGCTGGAGAAGAGATGTCTGTTTTGAGACAGACCTCTATTACAGTTCATTGATTGACACATGATGTTTTTTTGAATTTGATGTCTGTTTTGAGACAGACCTCTATTACCGTTCCTTGATTGACACATGATGTTTTTTTTACCACCTACTTTTTCAACATAACACTTTTTTGGATCCTTTTACCCCCCCAAAACAGTACATGTCTATTTATAATTCACCATATACACTACGGAGGCATTTTTATCACAGAACACTTGCTTCGTTTTTTATTCTTCCCTTCAAGCACAGGTATGTTTCAGACCACTTTGAAGCAGCAGCATGTACCATCGTGGCATGCTTAAGCTACTTTTGGTACATAATTTCTTGGGCCAAAGATCTTACACGAGGCAGTTTTAAAGGTATTTAAAAAATGTCCATGAATTTGCTACCTTACCCTATCTATGTGGAAAATTTGCACCCAATAGTTCTATCCACAAGAAACTTTTCCTCTCAAAAGGGTTTCCACTGTCTCCACCCAAATAATTGGTTAATTACTGTTGGGGTTATCACATAACCTCTAGCTTCAAATGGTTAGAATCTGCATTCCAATAATACTTTTAAAGGTTTTTTTTTTCTTTTCGTTCAAAAGCAAGTATTAAAACTAATCAAAATAGTTAACCTAATGAGATAAAAGAATGAGGTGTCATTATCACATTTCTTGAAGATAATTGAAGTCTTTTAATTAATATGCAAGGTATAGTAGCCAAGCCAACTTCAAGATTCAAAAGGACTGACTTAACTACTTGTTTCTTTACAAGATTTCACTACCAGGCAGAGGTGAATGAAACCTCTTTTGAAATTTATTATCTAAAGGCTAGATAATCCATGATGTATGTAATACCCCACACATATCTGCACATATAACACACATTTGTCACACATATTATTTGCACACGTTCCGCACGTATTTAGAATGATTTAAATGCTTATGTAATGATCAGCAAAATTGTACAACTTTAGAGATATTTGTACAAATCTACCAAGAATTGGTGAGCAACTTTATGTCATTGGAAAGATATCGAATTCTAGATTCCAACTAAACAAGTGGCAAGCAAAATCGGTTATCAAATGAGAAAGTTGTAAGCAATTGAGTGCAAGAGGATCGAATTAGAAAAAAAAATTCTAAAATTTTATGGGTTAGGCCGACTAATCGGGAGGACCCCCAATCGATCTAACCATGGTGACCCGATTTATCAGGGGTATGCCTAATTAATCCAGCCTTGGTAACCTGATTGATCAGATTGCATAGTCAGTTTTTGGAAACTCGATTTTTTTTAGTTTTTCACTTTAGGGGGGTTTCCTTTTAGTTGTGGGACTTCTCTAAGGCCTATATAAGTTTAAGTTTTGACCTAATTTGACACAAAAATGGAAAACATAAGGGAGAGAAATAAAAATAAGGAGAAAGGTAGGGTTTAAAGAGATTTTTTGATATTTTCGAAGAAGAACTTGAAACTTTGGTTTAGAGACCGATTTCAAATCAAAAGGTATTTAACCAGAACACTTGACATTGTTTTTATTTATTTTTAGGTTCTTAGAATCATTCAAATTCAGTTTTGTTAATATTCATGAGGGTTTTGTTTTGTTTAGGTTATTATAATCAACATTTTGCAAAGGAAAATCTATTTTGTAAATAGACAAAAACACTTTTCATCGTTTTTGATATCTTTAGGTTCAAAGAAAACTTTGATTCTCATTTTTGAAAAAAAAATATGAAGATCATGGATTGTTTTGATTCCATAGGTTCTTAGAATGCTGAGAAATCTATTTTGCAAATAATTTGAATTATTTGCATTATTTTGTATTGTTTTAGGTTGTTAGATTCATTTGTTTGCGAGTTTTGCAAAGATACATGATGGTTTTGATTTTTCTAAGTTCTTTTACCATTTTTTTGAAAGATAATTTTTTTTTTCTAAAGGAAGCTTAGATTTTATCTTTTGTTTTGTGATCTAAATAGGTTCTTAGATGATTTTAATTTCTGTTTTGTAAAAATATAAAGATGTTTTACTTGATTTTTTATTTGTTTTGAAATATTTGTATACTTTTGAAAGGAGTTTTCAAAGGATTCTTAATAAACATATTTTGAAAAGGTTTTTTAAGAAGCTTAATGCTCAAATCAGTAGAACTATGTGCTTAGGTGGGTCAAATTCTCTTAATTCATGTTTTGCCTAAAAAATATGCATTGCTTGAATGCTTAAAGATTGTTCTAAAGGTTTGATTTGTTCTGTTTTGATATATATATATATATATATATATATATATATATATGTTTCAATTAGCTTATGTATGTAATTTGAAAGGAATATATGTTTAGTATCAGTTATCACATGAGACCCCTTTGCCATCAAAGAGCTATATTTAATGGAGCTCTCCTCACCGACTTTAAATTGATGCGATTAGGGGTACACTTCGTTGGGTCACATAATTGATGATGTTTGTTCGATACTTGTCACTGGGTATGAGATAGTGGTATCCCTACATTGGATTGTAGATGACTTTATTATGTTGTGTTACCTATTATCTAGCTCACAACGTATAGGGGAGATTTTCGGTATATGATTCAATTATCTGATATCTAGCTCACAGCATGTGTGGCGGATTTTAGATATTTATTTTAGTCAGTCTTAGATGTATATCTCATTTATATGTTTTGGTATATGTTCAATTTAAGTTTAGTATTTTAATTCAGTATCTCAGATTATGTCTTTGTTTAGTTATGCATCTGAATTTCAATTCTAATCTATTATTTACTCTATCTTAGTTCTAGAAGCATTATATTTAATATTTAATTGTGATAAGTAATTGTTTGATAAGTAATTTTTTTAATAGAATGCTCTGTTATGTTTTGTTTATAAAATTATTCGTGTTCATTGACCTAAGTGTTTCAGTATGTTTTAGTGTTCCTGTTTATTTGCCAAGTCAATCTTGCTTATAGAGTTGACATTGTTGTTTTCAGATGATGAAGATGAAAGGGTAAACTATAGCACAAATTAGTAGAAGATGGAGATTTAGCTCTGTTATTTAGCATTATGAGACATGACACTTTATTATTTTGATTTAATACTTATTTTAGAGACAAATGTTATTTTGTTTCAGTTAAGTTTTTTCATTTCTATTTAATGAGATGTAATAGGCTTGTTTGATTAACAGTTTATGGAGATAGTTTATTATTATTTGGATTATGTCAAACTATAGTTTTGAATTTATAGATGATGGATTTCATGTGAATAAAATGAATGATTATGATTTATTTATGCGAATTTCATTGCATATATATGAAAAGGAAAATGATGAAAAATTCATAAGCAACATTAAACGGTATCAGTATAGATGGATTAATGTCATGTGCAAAAATTCATAGCCTTATGGTATGGATTTTGGGGCGCGATAATGTATGTCAAAACCTTTTCAAATTTGTTTGAAATTTTGGCATAGCCTATCCTTAACAAATTCATTAGCATAACTTTCAACTGAATCACAAAGACAATGTTAGAACTAGCAAATCCAAGTCAATACCCACTAATTTATAGTGGTTCACAATCCAAGGATCCATGTTATTTCACTTGAGGAAGGAAGTTGTTCTAGGTGCTAAGAGAGGATTCTAGTGTGTTAATCGTTCCAAAAAAATAAAGAACAAGAGAGAATTCTTCAATGGTCATTTATTTTTCTTCTTTAATTTCTTAAACTTGTACAAGTCTTAGGTCCTCCCCTTTGATGATATTTCTAAGCGTTCAAAAAATATCTATGAATGATCATTTAACCCATTCTTATAAAGAATGATGATGGGTTTTGCCCGATCCACCACCCGCATATTCCGTTAGTAAGCCAATGCACTACATGTCCAACTCTTATGGAACAAACAATAGTCACCTCAACATGATCCGAGGATGCGTTGTTGAGTTTTGAGCTTAATGTGTATGAACAAAAGGCCTAAATTAACCTACTTTGGGTTTACCAATGTGTTACTCGTGGTTTTTCTACAACTCGTGGAATCACCAGATCTTAATCATGGGCTTTCTCCACCCATGGATTCACCACTTAGCACTTGTGGACTTTGCTCTACTCATGGACC
>JAOXJP010136885.1:0-13453 GCA_025762735.1 Platanus orientalis | reverse complement strand
CACACACACAGATAGAGATAGAGAGAGAGAGAGAGAGAGAGAGAGAGAGTGAGCAACCTCAATGGATCGAAATCTGAATGCTCTAGCGATGACTTTAAAACATAGACACCATGTACATTTATTGCAACTTGACTTATTACTGCCTGAAGCTCAGGTAGTGGGGCAGAAGCACCATGTGCTGCAGCTACTGCAGCTCTTGCACCAAGCTTTGGAAAATTAGATTTTGAAACTGCCATATTCCGTAAATCTTGGCGAATCAATTGCAAACTACCAGTACAAAAGAAGTATCATGTTAATAACAATCCCCTCATAAAAATCATCCAATGGGATGAACTGAATTCATAACAAACTCTAAAAAATAAATGTAAGCAAAGTCTGCATACACAAATAAATGAATAAAGCAGTCATCCAGCTTCCAGATAATGTTACCTACATGGTCTGATAAATATTACTGATGAATTTGGTGGCCTTGAAACATAATGTAATTGATAAACATTTAATGTAGCAACTTTATATTAACCAACAAAATTCAGCAATCTGAGACCATATATCTGGCTTCAAAGATATTCAGCAAGCTAATCTAAGCAGCTAATAGATAGCTGCACAACCAGCAATAAGATTTCAGACAACACAACAGAGTATACGCACCAGTCACAAATAAAAACAAGATTAGAAAAAAAATCGGTAAAGAAAAGATTCTATTCAAGAAACAAAAGAGAGGCAGAAGCACGAGCAGTACAACGATCCCCCCGACAGCCATATGATAGAGTCCCAATCAAAAACCCAAGAATAAAAGCTACAATCTTTAAACAAAGGGAGGTGAGACACCCATCAGAACATCAAATAAACTGCTCCATCCTTCATTTTTTCTGGCTGTGTGGCCTTGCCTTAGAAGATTCTTGCATTATGTTCAAGCCAAATGAACCAGCAAACAATACGAGGAACACATCTCCACAATGCCCTCACGGTAACTCCAGCATAACCCAATCTCTCTTAAACCTTGAGAGAAAAACTCCAGATAGAAGAGGTGATCCAGGCAATGCAAGTCTTGCAAGAAGAGGTGACTCACAGCCCACAGTTTGAAAGGCAGGCAGCATTAGTTCACCATGCGCACACCTCGCAGCATAAGGTTATCCATAGCAAGTGGTTTACTCCAATGGACTAACCACAACAGAAAGGCAACCTTTGAAGGCATCATCGAATATTGGATTCCAGACAACCTTAGCTGGCTTAAAAGTGGCTTCAAACTGCCACAACAAAGATAACATGGACTTCACCGAGAAAACCTGATGCAGGATAATAACCAAGGAGAGGAGATTAGACTGAAATGTGTATAACAGGGAATGTTATGGTGTAGACAGAGGACTGTTGGAGGGGAAAACAGTGTACTGTTAAGGGTTGAATATGGGCTGACAGAAGGTTGATTTGGGGACAACTCAGAGGACTGATTAGAGGTTAATAAGAGGTCTGAGTAAAGAAGGGAATAGGTGCTGTTTTAGTGACAGAACAGTGACAGTTTGGACTGAAGAAAGGACATGGCAGCAGGCAAATAAGGACTGATATAAGGGGCTGCTTATGGGATAAATTTAGGTTCAGGCTTGGGACAGAAGCAGGACACAACAGGTGTCAGTTCAATGCCCAAACAGGGTTTAATTAGGAGCTGTAACAGAGTCTGAGAAGGGCTGTGTTGACAGTAACTTAACCAACTCTCGCAAAACCTTAACATGTTAAGAGATAAACAAATTAATATACTTCAACACCCCCCCCTCAGGAGGAACACTGTTCTCTCCTAGGAACACACTTGGGGAGCTAGGCATGAGTCCACACAACTCGTACACACATGCATAACACTACATCTGGGAAACTAACTTTCACCAAGATTCGAACTCACGACCAAAACCTGCTTTGATATCATGTTGATAGTAACTAACCAATTCTCCCAAAACCTTAAGCTATTAGGAGATACACAAATTAATATACTTCAACACATCTCCCCTATTGAATGGTTAAAACCATCCGGCCCAACCAACTCAATACCCCCTTGTGTCTCCACACCCCTTAGTTCCCCATCCACCCCTCCCTCAAAAGAAATCACCATTTTCCCAGCCATCCTTCCCAACTATTTCTGAATTCTCCCCCATCTCTAGCTCAAATTTTTTTGGTGCATGCTCTCTTGACCAAGCCAATCCCCCAACTCCTCATCTTGCATAGCCCTTTGAGAGTCTATTCCATTGTTGGAACACAATAAATCATTGCACTTATCACTTGTCCCCTAATTATAACTAGGCTCTCATTCGCAATCAACTCCATATCCCATCCCCTCTAAATCAGTAGCACATCTCGACACCATGATTTAAGAAGGATAAACATCACTAAATAATGCCACTAGCTCTATCATTGACCTTTTCATACTCGTGCTGCAACAAGGGTCTACGTGGTAGGTCCAGGCGGGATTAAGAGACGATTGGATGACAAAAGCCCTAGGGCACTCGATCATTAAAGAGACCTAAGAACCCCTTCCAAATTTGCCCCTCTACTTACATCCAAAATCACATCAGCCCCCTCCTTTCAAAAATGATCCAACAGCCCCCTAAATCCCCATTACTACTCAAAAGCATCCCCCCCCCGGTTCATCAACCTTTTGAACCGACTTTTATACCCATCTCAACATACCCTTCCCCCCTTTATGTCACCCTCGGGAAATGACATCAAAGCCACCCTCACTCCAACTCCCAAGACCTGTTTTTGTACAATCAACAGGCACATCTCCCCCTTCTGGATCCACCGGACTTGCCTTTCCACTAGTGACATGAGTCCCCAACTCCAGTTCCATCCCCTATGCACCAAGGCTTCCTCACCTACCGACTCCTCATCCTTAACCCAAATTTCAACCTTATATTCCTTAACCCAATCAAAGATGACCACCAATCTAGGAACCTTGTCCAGAGGACATCCTCAAACCAAAATTTTCTCCCATGTGAGAGACAACTTCCTAGTGTCCTTGGTCATGCGAACGAAACCTCCACACATCCCCTCAATGGCTTCCATGAAGCCAAGAGACTAAAGGTGGAAAGGAAGACCTCTAAGACAAAGCCACCTAGGCTTAAGGACGTCATCAAACAAATTTGTATTCTTCTTTAGGTGCCACCGCCCAAATTCAAAGACCCTATTCTGGACCACCCACGTAAGTTGCACATATTAACGAGCTATTTGACGACGTCCTTAGACTTCATAAACCAGGCACACCTTACTTTGTCAAGAATGCTCCACCTGAGCCTCCTATAATAGAGGATATCCCCTAACCTCCTACACTCCGTCTCCTAACCCAGCAATCCATTTCTTTGCATACAAATGACAGTGTTCTCCGAAAAAACCAAACCTCTCACCCTTTCTGTATATGGTTTGATTCCCAACTTCCCTTCATCACCAAGAGTTCACCTGCAATGCTTGGTTGCACTGCAATGACACATAATATCATCATACACTTTTCGTAGCCTCACCTCTCCCCATCCTAAAAATGGAATCGAGGTCTATCTCACAAGCCAAGCCTAACCTCTGACTCCCTAACCCAAACTTCCCTTCATCAGGTCCGATGAACACTTCTTAGCCTGCCTGAATGTCCTCCCAGCCACTGCACTTTAATCCCTTCAGAACAGCCACCAATTTCTCTTTTCCATCCTCATTCGCAACACAAATCATCACATATCTGCATCAAGAATTCTCCTTTCTTCTATCCCTCAATCCATCCCTCCTGGTATGCAAGAGGCATTGATTATAAGGCACTTTCTTCGCTTTTTTTAGGCGTTCCTTCACCCATTTTACATTACTTATCCATACGAAAATGCGAGATTGAAATTCCTTACCCCACTCGATCACCACATATCTACGTCAAGAGTTCTCTTTCTTCTATCCCTCGATCCATCCCACTTGGTACACAAGAGGCGTTGATTATGAGGCACTTTCTTCGCTTCTTAAGCATTCCTCAACCATTGCACATTACTTATCCATAAGGAAATGTGATATTGAAATCCCTTGCCTCACTCAATAATCCTAATGAATTTCTCCTTGCTTCAGTGCTTCTCCAAAAATCCTCAATCTCAAAGTTTTTCAATTAAATCAGAAGGATCTTCCTCATTTCTACTGGAACAACTTTCAACTTTCTCACACTCTCTCAACATAAGCCATGGTAATAGCAACTCCTCCACTGTCTTCTTTGATCACCCAAGAAAAAAAGCTCGGAAATTGCAATACTTAAACCACTATCTCTCGACTTTCAACCTAGCACTGTTTCTTGAGTATGATGGAAGATTTACAAATACCAAAATGTCCCATTCTCAAGAGAAAAGTCATTGGTATGGTGAGAAGAACTGGATGCAGACTTGCATCTATAACCTGATTGGCAACCAGAGAATTAAAATGGAGAATCTACATCAAGAATCAAAACTAATAGTTGTCCCACAAAGCGATGGCATGTGTTTAATCATTTCTCTAATTGAAAAAAACGTTCAGTGGAAGTAGTCAGGACGCCTTAAATGGGAAAATTTGAATGCCATATTTCGCTAATATATGTTGTATCTTGCATTTCTCTTATAATATAAACCAAAAAATCAACTTTTCTTTATAATTAACGGAAACTTTATTGAAAAAGAGCTAATGGTACAGCAACAATAGAGATATCACCTACAAACAATCTTCAAACAACTATCACAATATAAAAATGATAACCCCACCCCCTAATTAACCAACCTATTGGCCAAAGCATTTTGCTCCCTAGCAATATGAGTAGGGATACACCCATCAATGATTTTAGCTTCCAAATCTCATAGAGAACAAGACCTAAACACCATAAGCCATCACCCTTCTCCAAACCCCAGCTGATAACCACTGCAGAGTCTCCCTCCACAGTTCACAATGCAGTCCCATAACCCCAATCTCCTTAACTCACGCAAACCCATGAGGAGCCCCATAACCTCGACCTTTGTAGAAACACATGTACCCAAAAGTCTACAAATAGTATGCTTCACACTACTAGAATGGTCCCTTATCACACAACCAAATCCGGCATGACCCGAATTACCTTTTGAAACACCATCAAAATTGAGTTTTCACAGCCCCACAAGAAAAGGCATCTAAGACAGCACCTCTCTTCTCACCGAGGAGAACAAGATATAGAAGTGGCCCAACATTCAAGAACAAAGATAGAGACAAGCCTTTAAATTCCTTGGATACAAGGACCTAACTACCCACTTCTCTAATAATGGAATCAATCACCTCACTTAAGGTTCTACTATTGCCTTCGAATAATCTAAAATTTATTTCCCCCCATATACCCCAAATAATCTCATGCAATAAACAATCCTAAAACACTTTCCCACGGATGCCCTGACCTCCACAGTTCCATTGGCAAATAAAGTCATTTAGCTCGTCCAGCCAAACCCAAGAGCGAAGCATTTTGGAGAAAAAATGGTGTTCCATATTGCTTGAGAGAAATTGCAATGGATAAATATATGTTTTGTGGATTCATGATCTATTTTGCAAAGAATACATCTTCTTCGTTGAATTAAATCCATAGTGTTAAAACAATTGAGCACTTCTGAACAAAAGAAAGCCTTTACCCTTGGGGAAACTGGGGCTTCCAATTCTCTTAAAAGATAAACTAGAATCAAAATTTTGGGAGGGTAGGATTGCCTTACAAAAAGACTTGGAAGTAAAATTTTCGAATGACTCAAGAATCCAAATCCTTTGATCAGACTATCAGAGATCACGTTGGAAATAAATACTTCATCAAGACTAGAGAGCAACAGAGTCGAGAAATCAATTTCTCAATCAAAAAGGTCTCTTGAAAAAGTCAAATTCCAAGAAGGACCAGACAAAGAATAGGGCATCAAATTAGAAACCAAAGCGTCTTTTTTGTTAGAAATTCATAATAATCTAGCAAAAGAATAAGAGAAGCATTGATCATCCCACCAAAGATCCTTTCAAGATTTGATTGACCGGCTATCACCAACTACAAAACGAATATAAGGAACGAATTAAAAAAAAAAAAAATAGATGGGTAATATTTTTCCATGACAAAGTAGATGAAGAAGGACAACTAGAACAATCTCATCTGTTTGAGTCCACCCCAAACTTACTGAGAATTGTGGATTTCCATAAACTATCTTTCTCAAAGGAAAAACACCACAACCATTTCCTGAGAAGAGCCAAATTCCTTTCCCTACGATGACCAATTTCCAACCCACCAAATCCTTTTGGCCTAAAGACCTTTGACCACTTTACTAAATGATCCTTATTTTCTCTTCCTCCCTCCTATAAAAAAATCCCTATTTCTCCAACAATAGACTAATCTTTCTAGGCATCTTGAAAAGAGACATATAATATGCTGGCACATTAGACAATGTCGCCTTTATCAATGTGACATGCCCCCCCCCCCACCAAACATATATAAGATTTCTTCTAACAAGCCATTTTCTTTTGAAATCTTTCCACAACCAGATCCCAAAAAGAAGGGTACCTTGGGTTACCACCCAAAGGAAGCCTCAAATATTTCAATGGACAAGACTCCACCCTACAACCAAAACTTTTAACAAACTAGATAACACCAACACAATCCACCCTAATGCCTGCCAAGTTGGATTTAGAGAGATTAACTTTGAAGCCCAAAATAGTCTCAAAGATTCTCAAAAAAAAAAAATCAAATTCGACACCTATTCAGTCTTTGCATCAACAAAGCATATGGAATCATCCATGAATTGCAAGTGAGAAATAGATGGACCATCCCTATAAGCTGAAAATCCTTCAATAAGAAGATGCTCTTTAGCTTTAGACATTAATGCACTAAAAGCATCGGCAACAAGAAGGGAGACAAAGGATCCCCCTGTCTTAATACCCGAGAAGAGCTAAAAAAAACCTTTAGAAGTTTCATTGATCATAATAGAGAAGTGAGGGTAGTTTTCTTTTCTTTTTTTCTTTTTATGAGAGAGAGAGACGTAGAGAAGTGAGAGTAGTTAAGACATCCCATGATCCAACCAATCCATTTGTTTCCAAAACCTTTCTTCTCAAGAACCCACTGAAGGAACTATCAATCCACTCTATCATACACTTTTTCCGTGTCTATTTTACAAATCAACCTTGGAATCTTGGATTTTCTTCTCCCATCAAAAACCTCATTTGCAATGAGAATACCATCCATAACTTGTCTCCCCTATACAACGGCATCTTAGGAGTTAGAAACAACTCCATTCATCACACCCTTCAACCTTAAAGATCAAACTTTAGCAATGATTTTATAAAGCATTTTTTTTTTTTTTTTTTTTTTGGATAGGTGAACATTAGTGGTTAATTTATAAAGGTAGCCCACAAGTCGGAGAAATCCTAGCCTCCTTCTTAAGAACAAGGACAATAAAAGTAGCATTCATGCCTTTGTTAATAGTGTCCCTTTCAAAAAAATTCAACAAACACTTTCATCAAGTCTTCCTTCAAAATCTCTCAATATTCTTAGTAGAAAAGTGAGGAAAAACCATTGGGCCCTAGGGATTTGTCCTTATCCATGCTAAAAATGACCTCTTTAACTTCCTCCTCTGAAAAAATAGATTCAAGAGATTTAGCATGTGCTTCCTCCAATTGGCAAGAGAAGAGATTGTCAATAGGAGGCCTCTCCTTTGCTTCCTTGGCATATAAAGCAAAGATGAAACTAATGGCTTCAAATTTGATTGCCCTCAAGTCGTCAATCTCAACCCCTTAGACATTCATCCTAGTAATAAGACTTTTTTTTTCTTCCCACTAGCTACTTTATGGAAGAATTTTGTGTTGTTATCACCTTCCTTTAACCATTTGCATTTTGCTTTCTGTTTTCAATGAATTTTCACACCCCTTAAAATCACTTCCAAGTTCCATCTCCCCCAATAGGGTTTCTCTCCTATCTGCTAGATCTACAAAAAGACAACCATCCTCTTCTAACTTCTTATCTAACATATTAATATCATCCCAAATCTCCACCTTATTCTCCTTAATCCACCTAAATGTAGTCTTATGCCATTCAAAAAGCTTCTTCGCATATTGCAGCTTCTTCATACAGTGGAAGCCTACCCAACCAAACACTTCACATTCATTCCACCACATAAGAATACAATTTTTGAAAGTTGGGTGAAGCATCCACATGTTTTTGAATTGAAAAGGGGAAGAGCCAAAATTCATTCTTATTGTCCTAAATAAAATTGGTTAATGATTCGACTCAATTTTTGGAAAAGCTTTCTAAACAAACTGAGGGTAAATATCCTCTCAACAATTAGACACTAAAAATCAATCCAGACAGCACATGATTGGGAACTCTTGACCATTTGTCAAAGTACTATCCCAAAGAGAACATTGGTGGACAAATGCACCAAAATATCGCATACTCCTCGTAATTCTACTAAGGGGTCTTTTCTGGTGAGCAAATCTTATCACATTAAAGTCTCCTCCCACCACCCAAGGCCCAAACCAAGTGCTACGAATAGCACAAAGTTCTTCCCATAAATCATTACGATTTTTGGGAGCTGAAGGACCATGAACACCTAAAAAACCATTCCAAACCTAAACTAATGTCCACCAGCTGAATAGAGATAGGGAATATTCCCATCCTCACATCAACCTTCCTGACCACATTCAGATCCCATACAAGAATACCCCTTGCGTTGCCAACAGCAGGGAGGGCATACCATTCAAAGGCCCCCCTACCTAGGGCACTACGAAAGGGAGAGAATAATGATTAAAGTGAAAACCTGAAACCAAATAAGTAATTGTATCTCACATATGCATAACTTTCCCATCTAAAAGCAGCAACATTCAAAGTGAATTTACATATATTTAAAAAACTTGTCCAACTATATGTTTCCTTAAGAAAAATATTAATGAACTGGAGTGATTGCTCAAATAAAAGTTAAAAAGGACTAATGTACTCACAAAGTTGCGTGCAAAATAGCCTGTGCATGGTTCTGTGATAAAATCAATAGCTGCATCATATTCCCATCCCAATTATCAGAGTGAATACCTTGATGGTGATGTAATATCATAAACAAGAAATAGCGCAATTTCAATTATGGTACCATTTCAACCATCTCTTCGAATAACATAAGACCTCACCATGCTCTAATCCGAAGTTCCAAATTTCAATTATGGCATCCAACGGTATTTGAGGTGAACAAAGCCCCCTAGAAGAGATTGTCATAGAGAACCATGTTCTGCACTCCAACAAAAGTGACTCCACTCCAAAAAATAATGCACCCTGAAAAACGTTAAGGCAAGCACAATTTGGAAGCATTGATGCAGAATGTTTCAAGTTATTTCAGAATTATGAAATGCCATGAAAGTGTATGTAAATTTGCACATGAAATCCAGATAAAGACATTGCAAAGGAATGCTTGGTTGCAGCCTGGAACAACAGAATTTTTAGGATAAGGTGTTTTCTGAAGAGAGCTTGATTGTCTAGGTCTATGGTTCTATTTTTGTTGGATCTCCATTACAAAGGACTTTGAGGATTCAGCTTAGTACTTGTTGTGGGGGATGGTTCTATTTTTGTTGGATCTCCATTACAAAGGACTTTGAGGATTCAGCTTAGTACTTGTTGTGGGGGATGGGGATTTGATCCCCAGTGGTATTTGGTCTTGGGTTCTTTCTGCTCCGTTGTTTTCTTTGTCTTCTCTGTTGTTTTGCTTTTCTTTCACCTCCCTGGTGAAATCTTCTGTGTAAATTGCGACTAATCCTTTTTTACGAATTGACCATTTATAAAAAATCCTAGACTGCAAGACCATGGGCTCTAGTAGTTAAAGTGGAAGGAAAAACAAAAAGATGTTTTTGCTGGTATATAGCAAAAATGATAAAAGGAACCCTCTGTACATGTGAACATGCAGAACCTCAACTAACCAAATAAAATAAGTATGATGAACTGAGGTTCAAAATCCATCTTCAATGAACCATTTACCTTACTTCAGTACCAAATATATAATGCACTGAATCGTTACTGTTGGCCATTCAATGGATGTCCATCCTCAGTGATGGGTCAGCCCAAATATCCGACCAACTTCTAATCACCACATGTATGGACTTTGCCCAATCAATAACCTTGTTGTTTTCTGGTCATCAAAGTTTTAGCTCTTAGAAGGTTATGATCTTCTACTCAGTCCAACTTTTCAGGTTATACCCTATCCAAGAAATAGTCCGTTAACTGCAATTTCCAGCGAAGAAATCGGTGAGGCATGTAAATCTATATATACTAAAGCAGAGGGGGTCACTCCTCTATGACTTTCTTTCTATTTTTTCTATTTTTTAAAAGAATGCCACGTGGACCCCATCCCCACCCCCATGTTTTCCTCTCCCCTCTCTCTCAATCGGTTACATTATGTTTCTCTCTCCCCCCCTCTCTCTCTCTCTCTTAATCAGTTACATTTATAAAACCGTTCAAACCATTCCCTCTATCAAATCTTCTTTTAAAATCCTATGGGATTTCACGGACATAAACTCACCCGTGTGTACACAGGGCATTCGCAAGTAGAATTCAATGAGAATGATAGTTATGGGTTCAAGTTCAACATATATTTCCTTGTAGAAAATAGAAGGCCAGAGTCCAGTGAAAGTGCCCCCATGGCCTATGCAGTTGGTTGTATATGATAGTAAATGCATAAAATGTGTTTCCTTTCAAAGAAATGGTGCATCCTACAATACATGAAAAAAATGTCAAAACTTAAGATTGTAATTTAAAAGAGTAATAACAAATCTCCTTCATTTAGAAGGGTTTAAGCACTTATTTAGTACATGTAATAATTGAAGCAAACAAATGGGTAACTCATACCTCCAAGAGTGGAAGAAAATTATTTGATGTAAGGTCAAACTGACAACCAAATATGAACTTCAGAACATTGATAACTGCTTCGAGATTCCACTCAATTGAAACTCGGTCTAGGTATGATTCACTACAGGAATAGAAGACATGAGTGTGAAGTGGGCTATTCAAAGAAAAACAAACAGTTCGGAGATATCTAGATTAAAGAGGCCTGGTAGTGTTGTGAAAAACGAAAAACTCATTAGCAACCAAGTTTCCACTGTAACACAAAGAAAAATGAATTAAGGGAAGCCACGCATCTATATGATTTCTTTAAAGTCATTTGCACAATGCTAAATCAAACCAGTTATTGACATTTTTTCTGTACATATAATAAAATATTCTTCCTGTGACAAAATAAACAGCTTGCCAGCATGACGAGGGGTTCGCTCAAATTCAAATAATCAACTTCTAATAGGCTTGGTTCCACTCATAGTAATGCCATGTGCAGCAATGTCTCAACCATAAACTATTCAAATCAATAGAAAGTCATGAAATAAAATTATAAAAAATGAAATAAAGAAAATGTTATAAAGGATATCCTGTGACAAAATAAACAACTTGCTAGCAGCAACCGGGGTTAGCTCTGTAAAAATATATGCTATGTGGATGATAGGTGATGCACATGCAGAAAAGGACAGTTTCTTCCACTGTTAATTAATAAATAAAATATGAGAAGTCGTGTGTGAAATTCCCTAATGAGTTCAGTTTCTTCTATTTTCTCCCAAACGTTTTCTCTCTCACCTTTCTTCCTCCTTTTCTTCTTCTAATGTGTGTAACATGGTATCATAGCTTCAGATCTGATCCTATTCTAATCACTGTTCTTTCTTTTCTGTACTAGTTCTTCTTTCTTCTCTTTTTCTATTTTCTTGGCATAAGATCGAGTAAGATTCTGGAATGCACACAGAAACCCTAACTTTTGGGTCTACACGTGATGCTACAACACTAGTTTTGCTGTATGCTCATTGTGATTGTTCCTAGTGTGCTCTCCTCTTCTAAATACATTCAAAGAGGAAGCTGTTTGACATGGAGATGTCCTGTATTCTATGTACAGCATTGCAGATGTTGATTAAAGTACTTTAAGATGTAACACGTGTGCTGCCAGTGAGGTGAAGTTGATTCAGTTTACTGCTTTGTATTGGGACTGTTAATCAGTACAAACAGTCCCTTGAGTGTTTGCTGTCCAGTTGGGGCAGCCTTTCATATCTTTTTGAGTTCAAGTAACAATGGAATCCAAGATAGAGGGTGCATTCTTGGCCTTCAAATGCCCTCGATCAAGTTGAATAATTTAAATAATTGTCAGTGGTCGATGTCTGTTCTTTTTTCTTACTTTTTTTGGCGGCAAAAGGCAAGCTTATATATCTAATGGGTGATAAACCTAAGGAAAGTCCTTTTAATTACATGGGTCCAAGAGAATGCACAAATCATGACATCGTTATGGAACAGCATGGAGTCTCCAATTAGTGGGAATGTCATGTTTTTAGACACAGCTAAGAAAATTCAGGATTCTGTTAAATAGATGTATTCAGCTGAAAAGAATGTTTCCAGGGTCTATCAGCTATATCAAGACACATTTGCTATGTAACAGGGTGATAAGGCACTTAATCAATATTACCATACTCTTAAGGGCATGTGGGAAGAACTAAATGTATATCAAGCCCTTCAGAAATAGAGATGCAACGATGACAACGAGAAGAGTTTTGTGTTGCAAAATTTTTGTCCAGACTGAACTAAGTTCGATCCGACCAAAGCACAAAATCTGGGCAGCAAAGAACTCCCCTCACTTAATGAGGTATTTTCATGTCTTCAATGTGTGTCTCTTGGTGGAAATGTTTCTCATCCAAGTCAACCCTTGTATCAGCAGTTGATCGAGGGCATGGTGATCATGGTCCCCGTGGTGGAGGTGAGAATCGTGGTGGCCGGATTGCTAGTCAAGATTCAGAGGAAGGCCATGGTAGAGGTCATGATAATAGGAAATGTACTCATTGTGGTATGAGTAATCATACGGTAGACATATGTTGGGACTTACATGGTAAACCAGCATTGGCTAACCAAGTGACATACACAGATGAGAGTTGTGAAAATCATCCCCTAGCTATTTCCTCTTCTAGTACCGACAATATTACTCGTGAAAAATACTCTAAACCGATGAAGAGTCAACAATCTTCTCGTAACCTATCCTCTATATCCAATAATACATTTTCCAACACATGTATTGTTTGTTTTTCTTCCCCTACCCCTTAGGTAATTGATTCAGGGGCCTCTGAGCATATTATCAGTAATTCAGGTTTGTTCTCTTCCCTTCATTCAATTATTTCTTCCTCCTTCGTAACCATAGCCGATGGTATTACATCTAAAATTTTTTACGCTGGTACCATCTACCCGTTGAAGTACTATATTTGGGGGCTTATATGTAATCAAGGTTCAAAATATCGTTATCGCAACTCGTATCGCGGATCCGAGATACGGGTACGTCTCGCGTATCGCAGCTTATCGCGGAGATACGGCGTCCGAAACCGAGAGATGGGTGAGATACGGGTCAAATGAAGGAATTTTGATTTGAAACTTTAGGATTTGATAGAATAATCACTAATT
>JAOXJP010136874.1:0-13454 GCA_025762735.1 Platanus orientalis | reverse complement strand
GTTTTTTTTTTTTTTTTTTTTGATGAAGGGGGGAGGGGGTACCTGATACCTTCAACCCAACCGGGGAATGGTTCTTTGTAAGTACTTGTAATGATGGTTGGGCGTATAATAACAAGTGGTAGATTTTCTCGGAAGTGTCCAAGAAGCATCTCTCCGATGGACTTTGTAAAGACGTAGGTGTTTGGCCAACCATAGAATCTTGACCTTATAAACAAAGAAACAAAATTGATAGTTCATCAAAACCAAACAATCAAATTTTCTCAAAACCATCAACAAAGCAAAACTAAGCAGTTTAAGTAGAAAAAAGATTTTAAAATAGGAAGAAAATCTTCTACATCCAAAAATTGTCTACTCCCATTCTCCCAGACACAAGGCTGACCCATGATTATTATATAGAAACCTGTTTTTACGGTTTTAACCCTAAATACAGAGAGTAGACAATTTTTGGGTGTAAGAAGATTTGCTCTCAAGGTGCATCACTTGAGAAAGGAGCAATCTAGAGAGACCCTCCCTTATCCATTCATCTGAGGTAGTTCTGATTTTAAATGCAAGCCCTGCGGTTAGTAAATGTTTGGTTGGTACAAATTAAAAAAACCAAGCCGGGGTAGATGGGCTTGCAATAAGCAAAGATTGAGCTCTAATTGCTGGCACTTTAGCTAGGCTTGAGCGCCAAGCTTAGCTCATTTAGATACACAAATAAGGATTAGTGGAACCGACGCGCTTAAGTATTATATTATATGTTTATATTGTTAACTAATTAACTATTAGACATTTTATTACATTATTCTTAAATTCTTTATTGGGTGAGGCTTGACAGCCTTAGAATGGCAGATCCTCTAGCTACCACAATCTTTCTTACCACCTCTATGGTTCAAACAGTTGAATTGGAACCACAACATTGGCTGTCATTTGACTGAAGTTTGAAATTCAAATCTCGAGGATGTCAAATCAAACACTTTTGTGGATGTGATTCAACTGTTTGAAGTGTAGAGAGATTTCAAGTTGTAGACGATTTTCTCTCTTCTTAATGGCATGAGAAAGAATCTTTATTGGGCGTACCCACTTGTGTTCTATCTTTAATTCAAGCCTCTTGAAGTAATGCTCATTATTCACTGACTTCTTTCTCTCTTTCCTTTTTTTTTTTTTTTTGGTATTATTCAGTGAATTATAATCAAGATCTACCAACGCTACACATATTTTTAGTTAAATTTCAAAAAATAACATTCTAAAATTGACTGGAAAGAAAATTTCCATCCTCCCTATTTTAAAAAAAACTATCAACAACAATACAAGAAAACCTTGTACGTTAGATTTTTTTTTTTTTACTTTCTTCCTTTTTAGGTACTTAGGCATGTCAACGAGTCAAGTTGGGCGCTTGGTTAGGGCTCATCACATGAAGGCCAAGCTCAGCTCATTAGAGAAAAAAAATGCAATGACCCATTAGCTTAATTTGTCTTATTTTAACATTAATATTGTCACAATACATAATATTATTATAAATTATTAACCAAACCAAGCTCCTAGTGAACGGAGCTTTTAGCAAGCTGAGCTTAGTAAAGCTTGGTGAGCCAAGCTTAAAACAAGACTCCAGCTCGCCTCTCAACGAACCAAGCTAGCTCGCTCATTGACAGCTCTACTTTGAGACTCCTATGGTTGTCAGTTTGCTGTCCTAACAAAGACGTACGGAGTAACAGAAATGAGGATGGAAATTTCATCCTAAATGTCTACATCATGACTGTAAACATACACCATTGCATCATCTTTGGAATTCATGGAGTGAATTTCGAGAGCCACCCAACATTGTAGGACTAAGGAGAAAAATCATCCCTAATTCTCAAATTCTTATATTAGACCGGTGATAGTAGTGTTCCACAAGGGCGAATGTATCTTAGATCTACGTGTTTCTTTTTTTTTTTTTTTTTGATACTTAGATCTATTTGATGAGTAAAATATATCCAATATGGCAACACGCCTTAATTAAAACTGTCTGGGCTTCGCTATTGACATTATGGAGATCCAAAACCACATGGTTGTCACAATATGAGTACTTACCGACTAATTATTTTCAATTATTATCCTTTTGACTGACCAATTATAGACCGAGTGACACAAGAGCAATAATAAAATGTATTAAAATCACAACATCTAGAAAAAAAAATATCCTTATAAACAAATAATGTAAAAACAACTCTCAATTAAAAAATTCTAGGAATCTTCTCCAAGCTTTTGCTTCCTTATAATTGAATAAATTTTTTTGTTTATTAGAATAAATCATGCCTCTATATATATATATATATATATATATGATTCCCACTCAAATGTCACATAGGCATTGACATATATATATATATATATATATATATATATATATATATATATAAAACAGAAGGGGTGATTTTAGAAAAGATCAAAACTGAATTTGTTATTGATTACTCAATAGGGATTAATATGTATAATCTATATGTATTACATTATAATCCCAGTTTTAATGATATATTGGTGGAAATCATATGAAACCTATACCTTTCAGTTTGTTATTTTATTTTCATCTGGATCCAAGACACATGGGGACCAAATTCTTTGGGTTTTTTGGGATGGTTCTTGTGGGACTTTTTTAAGTGTTGTGTTTTTTGGGATACAGAGATTTTAGAATTAAAGTCATGCAATAGTAAGAAACTAACAAAGTCTTTAAGGCCTTGGGTCAATTTTTATCCAGTCAACAAGGTAAAGTGTGGGGAAAAGAGATTTATCTCTAATCAGAGTGGAGACGATTTGACAATATTAATCAATACAAAACAGGTATTTTGGATATTTTTTACTCATCATAGAGATCTAAGAGTACTTTTTCTCAGTTTTCAAACCTTGTTATTCCCAGATCTTTCATGGCAAATGTCTCTTCTTCTTTAGTAGCTTTCTCAGCCCGGAGCTCATTCAGCTTCTCTTTCACCAGTTTCACCTCTTGTTCAATGTCTAAACCCAAGCTGCCATTGAGTGTCTCACCCATTTGAAATGGCTTCTCCAAGATCAGCCCTGCCCTTTCTCCAGCCACATAAGCTGAAACTCAAATATTAAATTATAATTCATGAAAGCATAAGAACCTTTTTCTAGACAAAGACTAACACCATTGACTAAAGAATTCATGACTCATTAACTCACCAGTTGATACATGGAGAACCATCTGTATGTTAGCACATTTCTTTGCAAAGTTTAAAATGTGCTTAGCTCCCAAAGCATTGATACCAAGTGCAACATCATATCTGCACTCAACATAAAGATAAAAACATAATTATATCCACTTTCAATTGATTGCCCAAGTCAAGTTTTGGTATCCCATGTTCACCTCTCATCAAAGTTGGTAGTAGCAGCTATATTAACAACAATGTTAATTTCTTTCCACATCTCTTCCCTCAAGTCTGAGTCTTTCACCCCCAAGTTCTCACAAGCGATATCGCCGGCAACCGGAGTCACCTTCTCAAAGATGAAGGAGTCCAAACTGGCACCACATTTCTCTCTCAAAACCCTGAACAGCTCCTTCCCTATCACCTAATGTTAAAACAAGTTAAAATAAATATTAGCTAAAACTCTTATGAAATCCATCACCCCTTACTTGTTTAAAACATCTCAAGTACCTCACTATGCAGTCTTTGTGTTGCTGACTTGGTATCTGAAGCTCTTAAGAGAAGATAAAGCTTCTTCACATTTGGTTGAACTCTAAGCACTTTCTCTACAAAAACTACACCCCAAGAAGCAAAATTTATATATTTTTAGAACTCATGAGCCATTCGAAAACTAAAAGCAAGAAGATTTATAAATGAAAACAGAGAGGAAGAACATCCGTACTCTTTGCTAGAAACCCAGTAGAACCAGTGACTAAGATAACCTTGTGCTCAAGAGAGTGTGTAATGCCACTTAACTCCATTTTTTAGAGAAGAAGCTTAGAGGAAGCAAAACAAAGAGAAGCTCTTTTAGTGACGATGTGTGTAGAAAGAATTCATGTATATAACGTGATTCTTGGGTGGTTGAGTGTACGAAAGTGGTCATTCATTGCTTTGGCTAATCAGTAGGTGGTAGGTTTATTAGTTTTAATGTGTCGTGATGGCAGTAGGGGACAGTGTCCCTGTTACCGAACAAATAGGTTTCCCGATATTCACGGCAACAATGTCATGTTCACGACGTGACAAATGTCCTGAAAATGGGTATTTTTGTCAATGCAATGAGTGTACGACATTGGCAAGAGCACCCTTTATTTGGACATATGTTTCATTATGACAAGCTGGTACAACTCACCATTTTACTGGTCGTCAGATCTTACTGGCCCTGCCAACCAGTAGCCAAAATCCCATTTAATGCAACCCAAAAAGTCCCACATTTTTTCACTTCCAGCATTTCTGAAGTCTCCAAACTGCCCTTGCCGTCAAAATACAAACCCCTTATTAACTCTTGCTTGGTGAAATCCTCTGCGCCGCCCCCATTTGTGCGACTTCGTGAGCCGAGACAGAGGGGAAGTATCATTTCACTTTTGGGAGGTGATGTGACATCTACAAAAAGTGAAGTGATACCCCCCTTGTGTCTCGGCTCACGACATCACACAATGGGGGCGGCACAGAGGATATGAGGCCATACATTTAACACATGGCATGCATGAGATCTTCCATGGTGGACGTCAAATATTTTTTCTTGTCATTGCGATTTCATCCACGTGTCTACTTTAAGATAATTTTAGGGATGTCGATGTACCTAACTTTTGCAAGTTAATTTGATTGGAGACTATAAATTAAGATCAAATAAGAAAAAACTCATTTTAAATTGAATTCGCTATTATAGCTTTCGCATGTACAATACAAAATAGAACAATAGGGATTTGATTTGTTCATCAAACACAACATACCAATGGTTGGACCGTTGATCTCGACCCTTCGGCAAATGGGTGGATTCTAAAATTGGTTCTAGTACGTCTGTAATGCAACGTAAGAATTTTTAATATGCACCATATAAGTGTGAGGGTAGTTTAGGAATTTCAAAAGGTTTATTATTCGGGTGAATTAATGGGTGACTATAAGATCCATTGAATGCGATTTAAAAGGGATGATCAGTACCATTTGTTTTAATTCCACATGTTATTTCCCTATCAATTTACTTTTCTTGTTCGATACAGATCCAAGTTGTTCGAGCTTCCCCACCAATAAATGTATAAAAAAGCAAAAGAAAGCGAAGTTTTCTTTTTCTGCTGCATTTGCGTGAGGAAATTGATTAACTTGATCTGCCATCCAAACATTTTTGGTTTTTTTTTTTTAAATCTTAACCATTACGACCCCTTTTTCCTTAAAACGGATTTCCAGCAGGGGAAAAGGCATGTGTTTCCCTCAAGGGCCAGGCATTAAGTGACACGTGGCAAAAAGTGAAAATACTTTTTTGCACACAAATGTTGGGTATTTTTTCATTTTTTTCTACTATGTGTCACTCAGCAACTGTCATTTCAGGCGCATTACATGGGTTTTCGCTGTAGGAAATCTGCTTTATTTTTTCTTCCATATGGCTCTCCAAAGTAAAATATTAATCATGAATTAACTTCATTCTTCTACAAGATATTTTCTTTAAGTAATGGAAAGCTTAATAAATATTACTTTATTAAGCGCATTTGGTGTCTCTAGGATGGTGTCTAAGATATTCACATGGTTTTTCTTCAACATTTCAGGTGCATTACATGGGCTTTCGCTGTATGAAATCCTTCTGTAGCAGAATTGGAAGCAATCATCCTAGTTCTAAATCAGCCAATTCACCTTCAAGTGCAGCAAGTGGTTTTGGAATCGGACTCAACCAAGGTGGTCCAAACAGTTAACTCCAGCTTTATCTCTTGACCATGGAACGTTCGTCACCTTCTTTTTGGAATGTAAAGCTATTGTCAAACAATGCCAGTTTGTACAAATTGAGCATGTAAATAGGAAGCAGGATACTAAAAGCTCATGAACTTGTTAGATGGTGTCTTCGTAACACCAATTTGCCTCTTCACTTTAGTAGGTGGTTCTTCCCTGGAGAATCATTGTCTTCCTCTTTGTAATATATTTTCATAATTAACAAAAAAAGATATCCTTTCCCATTTGAATTATCTCTATTTGAAATGTAGAGAAGTCTTGCCGGTCTCAAATTGGAATACGAATTGATACCTGAAAAGTGTATTTTGGTAAATACAAGTTTACTCATCCTTTGTGTATTCACTTAAAAACCCTCTCAGAACCTTTGTTTTTTTATCAAATTACCCCTTGTGAGGTAGAATGCCATATATATTGTGTAGAATTGTCAGGATTTCTCTTTATTTCAAGTGAATTATCATATTACGCTAGGTCAATGCAGTATTTGACTCCTGGCATTTCCAACTTATTAGTCTTCGACTGTTCCCTGCAATCTCAGGTCTAGGTCTAGGCTCCTTGCAACTTATCATGTGCTTGATAGGTCCCACCTCAAAGATTGTCTACACTAAAAATCAGCATGATTAAATGATTTTTTCTTATTTCTTAGAGCTTTTCTATGTTGTAATGAACTTTTATTTTTGTTGACAATTCAAATGAAAATACATAACATGACCAAAATAATCTTCTGTTTTTTTTTTTTTTTTTTTTTTTTTTTTTTTTTTTTTTTTTTTTTGTAATAATATGATTGTAGACCCCAATTTTGTGCTTAAATCCATAATACGAAAAATATGTAACAAATACAATAAATGAATATTTATAATAAATTAATGAAACATAACTCTTTGAATTTTACACTCTTTTACAAAAGAGGAAAACCTCTTACTCTTTGTCAACTGAATCCAATGGCGTAATGGCATGTTTCTTGGATTCAGGTGTTGATGTGCTTGATTACGGATAAATCAGATTCCGAATTTTGCGTTTAATTCGAAAATGAGAGAAACACTGTAAATCTCGATCTCAATATTGGATTTGTAGCGTATCTCTGAGATGCAAGAAGTTTTCTTCTCTTTAACAACGAATTGTTGTTGAAATTGTAAAGTATGTCTTGAGTATTCAAGCATTTGAAGAACTTTAGAGATGTTTTGAGAATCGTCTTCTCTCTAGAGCTTCTTGTTTCAAGTCTTTTGTCCAAAGGTCCTCTCTTTGTGTAAAATATGAGTATTTATACACTTAGGGTTAAAATCTTATCAAAACTCTTGGTTGGGTGTTGATTGGATGTTCTTACCTATTTTAGTCTAAAAGAGTTATTGCACATTTCTTGTTTAAAGAGAAGTGTGATTTATGAAATTATTTGTATTTCATTAATGACATAATTTTTTTTCTTTACCCAAGAGAATCTAGATTTGATTTTATTCAAATCTCTCTCATGTGAATCCCATGCTAACTGTTTGGGCTAACTAATGGATTAAAGATTTATAGACTTGATAGTCTTATGGGTCATTGTTTGGAAACCCGAACCAAACCCCCTAGACTTATCCATGCATTTGGACTTACTTTAAAAATATAAGGCTCATATACACCTTTTGGATATGTTGTGAAGGTGCAAACCCCTTTTTGTAATTTACACAAAGTTTGAGTGTCTACAATGACCCGAATAATCTGTTTAAACAGATTTGTAATCTAGTTAATCTTTTAGGTAGGGTTCATTCAATAGTGTGGCCGATCCTCCAGCAATTGAAGTTGATCATTCAAATTAAAATCTAATTAACTTGCCTACCACCTACTAAAGTATGTAATTAGTGTTGGGTGGCACAACGTTTTATCCAACACCAACCTTCAATTAAGGTAAAGTACAATTTGTTATTTTTTGATAAAAAGGTAGGCTACGATTAGACAACCTAAAATATCTTAATAGGGAAGCTTCTTTGGTTGTAGAGGTTGGCTGTTTGAAAAGTCCCAACCCAAACGCCAAATCATTTATTTTTTAAATACCAGACAAGTTATTTTATGGTGACTTGAGAAATAAGTTGTTCAAATTAAAATTGGAACCTTGTCTTAATAATAAATGAGAGCAGAATAAAGTATCAAGCTAATAGAATGTTTAAGATTTCCCTTGTTACATTGACCCTCTTATAAAAATTCTTGGATGGGAGCATATGTAACCAAACTAGCCAAAGACTCTTTTAACAAAGAGCAACTTGGTTTAGACAAAACAATACAATGGGACAGGGCTTGAATCACCTCCGACCGGATCGGAGAGATATCACACCAGTACCAACGAATGCATAACACGATGACTGACAAAGGGTGTATTTGTAAAAATGCAAAAGTTAAAGAAGGGTGTTTTAGAAAATGCATACTCGTGTAAATATTAAAGACCCTTTTGTCAAACTGGAGATAATTTCAACTCTGCTATTGAAGGTTGGGTATGGGTGTCAACTGTCTAAGTGATTTCTAAGCCCGGATAAATTTGTGTGCTCATAATTTGTTCACTTCCTGATAAAGTTACGGTTGGGTGTTGGAAGTTGGAACAATGTGTGTGAACCTTGGATTGAATTGGCTTCAGTCTACGGATCGGTGATCAATGCGTTCCACCGTCTATGGAAAATGCCCATTAATTGCACAGAATGAAATTTGCAATCTCATCTCAATAAAGCTGAGTATTAAGAACTACAATATCGACAGCACAGCTAAGCTCCTATAGGATACTGAAAGATAAAGGGAAGCAGTGGTTGGGGGAGTTGGCCATACCTTTCTTAACTTCAAATATAGGAAGGGACAAGCAGTCCTGGATTAAAATGGCTTTTACCATTGATTTGGATGATTTGCTGCAAATTTCTTGCATTAATTTCCTATGATTCGAGAGATATCACGCCACCTTCTTTCAAAGAAGCTGATTAGTAAGAACTACAATATCTTGAGCACACCTACACATGACCCTATTAGATGCTGAAAGGGAACAGTGGTTGGGGAGTTGGCCATACCTTTCTTTAATTTCAAATATATCTATATTGGAAGGGAGCAAAAGTCCATGGATTAAGTTGACTTTTGCAATTGATTTGGAAAATTCATTGCAAATTTCTTGTATTAGTTTCTTGTGTTTGAGGATTTTATTTTTGGAAAGATTATCCTCCACTTGAATAATATAATAAAATAAAAATAAAAAACGAAGCAAATGTTCTGTGATAAAAATGCCTCTGCAGTGTATATGGTGAATTAAAAACAGACATGTGTTGTTTTGGTGTTGTTTTGGAAGGGTTAAAAGGTTTAAAAAAAGAGGGTCAATTGTATCTGCTCCTCTAAACTAATGCTCCTCTCTGTCCCCTGAAGACGGACACATCAGTGCTGGAGGAGGGGGGGCACATCCCTCACAAGGTGTGTGGAGAAGAGCATTAGAAGAAAAGAGGAGAGATACAATCACAGAACATTTGCTTCGTAAAATATATCAAATTCAAAAACACATCATGTGTCAATCAATGCACACTAATTGAGGTCCATCTCAAAACAGATAATCACTCTTCAAAAAACAGAAATAGAGAAATATTGTCTTGACCCGGCCTATTGACAACCCTAAGGTTTTCCGTACACGTAAACACTAGAACACTTTGTCTTCACACAACATTTTCACTTTGTCTTCCCACAACATTTTTTTTCTCTCTCTCTCTATATATATATATATATAAACCCTGGTTTTTTTTTTTTTTTTTTTTTTTTTTTATTATACAAAAGTGGAGCAATTGTTACCATGTAGAAGGTAAAGCTATCGCACCAGTACCGTCACAGCACATCACATTACACCCGGCCGACAAAGAGGACTTTGATAGTAAATGCCCTCTGCTTGGGTAGCTGGGCATCATCCTTCTGCAGTGAAGGTGGGGGGCAAATCCCCTTGTAAGCAATTTGCAGTGAGGGAAAGGATGTTCTGTCCAGGATTTGGTGTCCAGGTCACCAGGGTACGCCATATGGAATAAATTAATGGGTTATGCATTTTTTAAATAAAGAATATGCATTTTATTCCAAAAGACATCCCCTGGTGTCCTGGACACTATCCTTGGATATCAAATCCTGAACAGAACATCCTTTCCATTGCAGTGAGAGTTGTACCCTGCTTCTCCTGTCACTGTACAGTTTTAGGATCCCCTTCTATATGCAACTGGCAAGTGGGGTCCAAGAGGCCATACCAACAAAGAAGATTAGTTTGATCATTTGATGGTATAAATGTATTTATCCCCTACGATACGTTTCTTTTACCCTTGTGTATTTAAGGGGTAAACTGCTTGCATTTGACATCTTGTCACACATTGATTGGTTGTGGCATGATATCTGTCCAGTTTGACTGAAGATGATTCAAATTCCAACAAGTGCATGGCCCCACACCCCCCTTTGTGGGGGCAAATTTGCATGGGACCCACTCCCCGTGAGGTGGCAAAGGTACATCTTGGATAGAACATTATTACCCATTATGAAATTTGAACACTTCTAAACACCCTATTTACTTCACTACTTTTAATTTGCTATGTGTTACATAGGTTAACAAAATGAAGACATTTTTTGAGCCTTTTGGCCCCGATCCGACTCAATGTTAAGTGAGCCCAAACAGGCATAGACTTCTAGTCTACTTTTTTCCCACCCAAAAAAAAAAAAAAAAAAAAGAATCTTCTAGTCCACTATCTACTTTTCTTTGTTAAAGCTTATAATACGTGGATTCCCTTCGGCATTTGTTTTGGATTTTAGTTTCATTGTTTTTCCTGCAATAGCCTTTTATTAATGGATTTTTTTCCTACAATAGCTCAAGGATGTTGGAAAATCCAAAGCTCTGGATAATTTGCATTTGTTTCTTTTTTCCAGATCATTCCACCCTTCTTTCCCCGCATTTTTTCTTTCATTCTTTTTTTAACATTCAAAATTTTCAAATTGTCATTTTTTTTTTTCGATAAGTAGTTTTCACATTGTTATTGACACTGATTGAGTTTTCTTTAGCAAAGATTAAAGTTGAAGTGCAAAATATGAAAGTGAATGGATGTTTTGTCCAGGATTTGGCATCTAAGATGGTGTCTAGGACACCAGGGCGATCATATTGAAAAAAATTCCTTAGTCTATAATCAAAAAATGCATTGTTCTTTTTTTTCTAGCAATGATATTTAATGAAGCTTTCAGCCAAGCTTGGGAAAGCAAATTAGATTACTGGAGGCTCTAGAGACTAGGAGCCCAAAAGATGCCAGTTTGCTAACTTTGTACTATTATGAAAGAAAAAAACAGAAACAAAAAAAAAAAAAAAAGCTGTTAAAATACATTAACTTGAAACTATTCTCAAAATCCTGACAGGTCTATACAAAATTAAAACTCCAATCAAATTTGGGCAGGAGTTAAAAACAATTTTATATGTGGCACCCTAACACTCTTGTTACACATTAATGTAGTTTAACTATGGGGGAGGATTGTGTTCGCTTCCCCCTTGTTCGCTAACCCCCGCTGAGGGTGAAGGGGGTGGACATATCAGTGCCCGTAAATCATTTTCTTCCCTGAAGTGCCCGCCCCCTTGACCCCCCCCCCCAAGCGGAGGTTAGCGTACAAGGAGGGAAGTGGACACAATCCTTTTCGTTAACTTAAGGTTATTGCTCCAGTGTCTTCAATGGCCCTCTGCTCTGTTGTACCATCAAAGTTAATTTTATACCAATTCTCTATGGGGCTTCCCAATGCATTGTTCTCTCAACCTGATAGGGATAAGAATGACCCCTGCGAATATACTTTCAACTAAAATATCATTGGTTAGTTGTTTGATGTTTATGTGACAAGAAGCAACAATTGGGACCATAAACTGGAGAATCTTGTTTAATTCGAAAGACCAATCCATGTAGTTGAAATAAATGATATGTGGATTGTTTTGACCGAGCAACAAAAAATCAATGGAATTCATAACTGTTTAGTTAGCTTTTCTCTTTCTTTTTCTTTTTCTTTTTATCATCTCATGACCATTCCTGCCATCATACTTAGAAATTAAAAATACCGCTCGTTAACTGTCATAAACCCATTATTTAATTATGCTCTCATTGTTATTTCTCTCTTTTCTAAAGCCGATGATATGGACTTTGCAGTAACCCTTCTCTACCATGCTTAAGTAATAACACTTATGGTTCAAGGTAGGAAATCAAAAGATAGGGATTAAAAACCAAAGATAGATTCTGTAGTGAATTCAACCCGATGTACAACCCTGTTGTGTGATCCTGAGAGCAACCCGAATGACCTGTATTATGACCCAAAATGAGACCCAACCCGACTTGCATGTTTAATAAGTTTTTTTTATATAGGTTTTTTTGGAAACATGCTGTCATGTTGTAACTTCTTCATTCATAGTGAAATTTATTCTCTTTGTTTTACCCGTGTACATAACCAAAACACATAAATGTTTTGTGTGCTTTGTGATTTTGTGTTTTCCTTATTATCGGGAGGTTTTAGTCTCGAATTTAAATCTCTCCGTAGATGCAAGTATTCTCTTGGGCTCTCTATGCACATGTATACACGTTTTATGAACTCGTACCTAAGACCCCACTCATTTGTCTAAGCATGTCCCACCTAAGAAGGATCATTGAAATATATATATATATATATATATACTTTAACCTCGTACAACCTTAGGGTTTAAGGAGAGACAATTAATTGCTATATTCAAGAAAATTATTGTCCAAGGGATAACAAAATATTAAGAGAATACCTTGCAACACAAGTTTCTAGGTAGGGTTGTCAATCGGGCCGAGTTGAACCGGACTGAGGTTTGTCCAAACTCAACCCAAAATATTTTACCCAAGCCTGAACTCAGCCAGAATAAAAGTTCAAGCCTAAAAACTGGGCCCAAACTCAGCACGTTTTAAAACAATGGGCTTTGGGCCGAGTTCAGGTTATCCAAATAAAACTATTCTCTTAATTTTAAGATTGATTTTAGTCCAATAATTGCCCCTAAAAACATATTATTTGAGTTTTTTTTTTTTTTTTTTCCGAACATTTGATACTTGACCTATTTGATGATAGCAAATTTGTTAGAAATATATGGATCCAAAAAGAATTTTATATATATATAGACCTAATATCAGCATATAAATAAAGTTATTTTTTGCCAACTAGTTTGGGCCAAACTGGGCTGGGTCTCAGGCTGAAATTGAGCCTGACAAAACCCAGCCAAAATAAAACTTTGGGCTTAAAAGTTCAGCCTAAACTCAACCCAGTTTGAAATTAGGTTAGCCCAACCCAATTTTCTAGGCCGGTAACATTGGGCTTCAGGCCAGCCCATCCCAATTGACAGCCTTATTTCTAGGTAAACTTGATACAGATGGTTTTATAGTGGCCACGAGTAGCCGTGGGTTGCAATGGATTAGGCCCGGCTAACCTCTAACACTAACTATACCTTTTTTACCAATTTTTATAAGGTCAAAGAATGTTCACATTTACTGCATTACATAACAAAACCCAATAGAAGCAAAGAAGATGAGAGAGAGAGAGAGAGAGAGAGAGAGAGAGAGAGAGAGAGAGAGAGAACACCCAACCTAGGAT
>JAOXJP010136863.1:0-13454 GCA_025762735.1 Platanus orientalis | reverse complement strand
GCTTCTAGGAGAAAGAGTAGTGGATAATCTGCCTTTGCTCGAAGGATTAGATTCAACGAGCACTTCCCCATTTCAAAAGGAAAGGTAACAGCTAATCTGTTAGTCGAAGGTATCCCTGTAACCAACATTGTATTTTGTACTTTCAATTGCACTAGGTGCCATTGTTTAGTATGAAAGTCCTCGGTCTAGAGGCATTACCGAAACTGAAACCCTTTTGATAACCTAAATTGGAAAGACCTGTACATGTGTTGATTCCAAATAAAAGAATTATTGTTGACCACCAACAAATTGGCGACCACAATGGGAGATTTCGAAGTATTTGTTGTGTACTTGAAGCCATAAATGGCAGCTCGACAAGACAAAGGACCAATCAATGGTGATGAGACACGTGAGTTGCCTCACAACAGAGAGACCAAACTCGATGACCTTACCAAGAGAATAGAAAAAAAATTCCAAATAATGTTAGGTATCTTAGGAGATGTCCTACTAAAGATACTCCAGCCATTGGTAGAAAACGTTCCAGCCAGTTAAAACCTAGGTAGTAGGGACAGAGGAGTGGCTAATAGAACAAATATCCCAGAATCCTTGAATACCCTTAAGAGCCTCAAGTCGAAGTTTTCTCTGAGCAAGCCTAGCAGAAACCCATTCGAGTGTCTACCAGAGGGCTAGGATTAGGGAATCAAGGCCCTACGGGATATCCTGCAGGGACTAATGTTTAACTAGATCTCGAAGGGGTTGATGTACATGAAAACCCAATGTTCGAGACCAACGAAGTACCTCGACAAGAACATTGGGGGCCTCAGATCAGGGGACATGACCAATATAATGGTCGATTAAGGTATTATGGTCCCAACATCCATCAACCTTACCGGAATGACCAATTTGGGTATAACAACAGTCCACATGGACATGCGAGCACAGGACCTCTACAGGCAAGAGCCACCCGATTACTGGTAAAACCCATTCCATTAGCGAAATACTAATGGATATGTCGTGACAAACTGACCGTACTACGGGGGCAAAACCCGCTAAACTATTGGAAAAATCCTACTCCTAACAACGAGGAATTCGTTGGCATGGGTACGGGATACTAAGCTCAACCTCCAAATTACTAAAGGGCATATCCAGGCCCAGAATGACCATAAGGTGCTATCCCATAAAGGTACACCCAAAACCTTAGAAAACAAGTTATAGGAGTTCTTGAGGAGTTGTATGGACTTGGCCTTTGTCGGGCTGCACGTCCAGCATATAGAAAACCTTACCCTAAGCAAATCGATAGGGACTACTAGTTCCCTCGAGGGTATAAAATACCCGACTTCGCTACTTTTTTAGGGAAAGATAGTAAAATGGCCATGAAACACATAAGTCAATATACCACACAATGTGGAGAATTTTTCAACTTAAGATATTACAAATTGAGACTATTTCCCAATTCCCTCATAGGGCAAGCATTCACTTAGTACAATAACCTTCCGCCTAACTCGATAAGAAGTTGGAAAGAAATGGAGGACAAATTTCAATCCCACTTTGCTCAAGCAGATATTAGGGTCTCAATGGCTAAATTGGCTAGGTTAAGGCAACAACCAGGAGAAATGGCAGAGCAATTCATTATGAGGTTCAAAATTGCCAAGTCAAGGTGCCTTAGTGGCCTACCCGAGGTCGAGTTTGTAAAACTCGCCCAAGACGGGCTTGATTTAAGCTTAGAAAGAAATTCGAGGGAATGACCTTTGATTTATTCAAATTGTTAGAGAGGGTAACCTGTTATGAAAACATTCTCCGAGAGGAGAATCAGTGTCGAAATTCATCATATGGGACCTATTATCAGGACCCTAACTATAAGGTTGACCTAACAGAATTTGTAGGAAACAAACCATTCATATGTAAGGCTCTGGCTAGAAAAGACAGACAGGCACAGGAGTCGAAAAACTGCAAGCTGCAACAAAAACTAATTCCTTCAATCTAACTAAGGCTGACCAGATATTTGACATGTTACTCGAGGCTAAGCAGATCAAGTTAGTTGGGAGGCACAAGATCCCCACACACGAGGAGTTACGTGCGAAGGACTATTGTAAATGATATAACTTATTTACACACCCGAATAACAAGTGTATAGTGTTTCGAAATATTATACAAGAAAGAATTAATAAAAAATTACTTTGGTTTTTGAAAAAAACCAAGGCTATGGAAGTAAACACTAACCCCTTCCCAAAATTGGTGGATGTCGATATGATAACGATAGATTAGACAGGGGAAAAGAAATCACAAAATGCTACAAAAATGAGTAAAAATGTGGGATTTATTAAAGTTGTACATTGTGTAGGACCATGATCGAGGCCTTCAATTGTTAGCAGGGCTACAAATATGGCTGAGTGCTGGAAAAAACCATTTGAAGACTCCAATATAAAGACACGGGAGTCATAACTTGATAATAAAAATAACGAGAAAAATCTGGTTGAAGAAGACAACTTTTGCCTCTACGATAGATGTGGCAAGATAATGGCCAATCTTATGGCCATGGCTACAAAAAGGGAGGATGAAGCTCCCCTACCAATGGAGCTAGCTTGGAAGGGGAAAGCACACCCAAGTGCAAGAATCCCTTTCCATGCCCCTCGTGCCAATGATTGGCGACCCAACAAATGGGCAAGAGAAAGAGGTCGGTATGTAAATAAACCCTAGATGGGGATAGAGCAACCCCGGGAGGCAGCTTAACCCTCGAGGATAGTTAAACCACCTACTAGGGAGATCGATAGGTGGGTAGAAGTGATCGTACCTACTAACAAGTAGCATAGCAGAAGCCTCCCAATATACAAGTACAGGTATAACCCTGACTTCCCCTTGATGATCAAGACTCAAAAAAGGGGATGGTTGAGGCAATAAGCCTTAGCCCGACAAGGAAACCTGATTTAGGTTCAAAGTCAAGAGTCAGGTTTATAGCAGGACAGATGAGGAGAGACCATCCAGCATCAGGTGGTCAAACACACTAAGCCTGACTGCTAATTTGACATGTCATTTGACAGTGAATCAAACAATAGAGAGCACAAAAAGCTGGAAAGAGGATACTATCCCATCCTCAATGTCAATGACAACCAAGAGCCTAAATCGATATGAGTACTTATTGGCCGAAAGCCAAGAAAACCTAATAAAGCTCACTAAGACAAGCTGCCAGATATCTTAACAAAAATCCAAACTAAAGGAGGAGAGGAATGCAGCAACAACATAGGAGCTGGGCAGACATGGTAGAACTGCCATCAGAAGAAGTTGATTTCCTTGATTTTGAGGAGAGATTATTTGTTGAATCCTTCACACCTTCAAAATCGATAGCAGACAATCTCCCTGTCAACAAGGGTAATATCACCAATATCCATTTTGGCAGTCACCCCGAGAAGGAGGTCAACTGTAATGTGATTCTCACACTACCTGCCGAGTTCAAAGCCCACTAAGACTAGGTTTCCGAGGTGGAGAAGGAACTTTGGGATGTCATCTCAGAGAAGTCAGTGGCCATATAATTGGAAGAGAATGTGCCAAAGGAAGACGAGTGCAGGATAAATACAGACGAGAGTACATGTAAACTTATTTTTAATAAACCCTTGAGAAATATGACCCAACATTTGAAACCTTTATACATAAAGGTACACATAGAGGGTCGACCCGTTAATAGAATGCTAATCGACAATGGAGTAGTTGTTGAAATCCTTTATTTGTCAATGATGATAAAGTTATCAAAGGTCGATAGCGACCTAGTGCCAACAGACGTGTCTGTTTGTGGTTTCTCAATGAATGGTACCCGAACCTAAGGGGTCCTTCCACTCGAGTTATGAGTAGGAAGTCAAACACAAGTGACTACTTTCTTTGTGGTTGACACTACTTCAAATTATAATGCACTTTTAGGAAGAGATTGGATACACTCAAACTAATGTGTCCCATCATCTTTGCACCAACTGTTACTGTTTTGGAATTATAGTAAATGTGTAGAGGTTGTACGTTTAGATTAAAAACCATTCATGGCCTCAACAAACAATGTCGAAGCCATCTTTATGATGACAATGTTGGCACAATCAAGCTAGTCGGGTAAGACAACGAAGGAAAACCAACTGAGGTTACCATATAAAAGAATCGAGAGGAATAAACCTTGATAAGTCAGGAATTCAATGAATTGTATAGAGAATTGATCAACCCCAATGCAGTGATAGGGCTAGAGAAATCGAGCTCGGAAAGCAAACAGGAGTCGAATGATTAATCCAAATAAAAAAAAATAAGGGACTATACAAATGGCCATGAAAAGACTGTCAGGATATCTGACAGGAAAAAGAGTCGAGATGTATCTTGCCGAATGTAGTACACAAGAATTACCCTATGAGCATGATGCTATAGGAGTCGAGCAACTGAGAATGACCCCTGCCAAACTAGATGATTTAAAGGCCGAAGTGCAAGACGGACTAAGAGAAGTAAACTTGGGCACCATGGAAGACCCACGAGTAACATGTCAGTACCAAACTCAAGGAGTCAGAGTTCGAGTAGATCACAAGCGTCCTAAGGCAATACAGAGATTGCTTTACTTAGGACTACTCGAAAATGCCCGGGTTGGACAGATAGCTTTTCGAGCATCAACTGCCTACAAAGAATGGTTACTTTCCCTTTCAGCAACCACCTCGATGAATGACAAACGAGGTAATCTTGAAGGTTAAGGAGGAGGTCAAAAAATTGCTAGCGGCAGGATTCATTCAACCAACTAGGTATGTCGAGTGGCTCTCGAACATAGTATTAATAGTAAAAATGAATGGCAAACTTAGAATTTGCATTAACTTTAAGAACCTTAATACAGTTACTCCTAAAGATGAATACCCCATGCCTGTAGCTGATTTGTTATTCGTAGGGCAATGGGACATCGAGTATTATCCTTTATGGATGGACACTCTGGTTATAACTAGATCTTCATTGATGAAAAAGACATTTATAAAACAACCTTTCGATGTCCAGGATCGATAAACATGTTTGAATGGGTAATTATGACCTTTGGCCTAAAGAACGATGGGGTAACCTACCAGTGGGCCATGAATTACATTTTTCATGATATTATTGAAAAATTTATGGAAGTATATATTGATGATGTGGTAGTGAAATCCCAAGATTTCGATAACCACCTGCTTAACCTGGAAAAAGGATTTCTCAGGATGAAAAAACATCAATTGAAGATGAACCATTTGAAATGTACATTTTGAGTAAATGTTGGAAACTTTTTAGGTTTCCTAGTACATTATCGAGGGATTGAGATAGACTATAACAAAATTAAAACGATTATTCAAGTCTAACCACCTTCTACAAAGAAGGAAGTGCAACATTTTCTTGGGAAAATCAATTTCTTTAGACATTTTTTTTAATTTGGCAGGAAAAACAAAAGTGTTTTCATCCATACTTCGATTGAAGGGGAATGAAACATTCAAATAGAAAGAAGAGCACTAACAAGCCTTTGAGAATATCAAAGAATATTTGTCAAGTCCACCAGTGTTGATGCAACCAAGGAAAAACGAGCCATTGAAGTTATACATTTCAGCCACAGGGGATTTGATAGCAAGCCTATTGGCCCAAGACAATGAGGAAGGACACAAATAGTCTGCATTCTATTTAAGTCGAGTCTTATAGAAGGTTGAATGTAATTATCCTATGATAAAGAAGTCATGTTTAACATTGTACTTCACATCAATTAAATTGAGACATTATCTTCTGTCACATGTATATATTGTGGCCCAAACTGATGTAGTAAAATATATGTTGTCATGACCCATGGCAAAATATAGGATAGGAAAATAGAGTCTTGCCCTCCTCGAGTTCGATTTTGTCTATGTCCCACAAAAGGTAGTAAAGGGGTAGGCTTTGTCAGACTTCCTAGCCTATCATCCTTGCCATTCTATTCAGACAAACAACGAAGATAATTACATTACTCTTATCCCTTGGCAACTGTATTTCGATGGGTCTAAGACCAAGAAAGGATCTGGTATAAGGGTAGTAATCATTTCCCTAAAAGGGACAGTCACAAAACTAAACTTCAGATTGGATGGAGAATTTACCAACAATCAGACTGAATATGAAGCCTTAGTTCAAGAGTTACTGATCCTAAACGGGTTAGGGGTAAAATCTCTCGAAGTCCTTGGAGATTCACAATTAGTGATAAACCAAACTTGAAGAGATTATAAATGTATTAGCCTTACTTTAATACCTTATCGGGACAAAGTTGAGCAATTATTAAAAACATTCGATGATGTCACAATAAAGTGCATACTTTGAAACTTTAATCACAGGGCCAACTTAATGGCACAAGTTACATCAGGATATAAAATGAGTTATATTCCCACTGAAGGAAGAAACAACATGCCAAGTCTATAGTTTGGGTGCAAGAATTCCATCTTGGAAGAAGTTCTTAATATCAATGTCATTACTTTGGGCAACAGAAACAAAGAACAGGATGATTGGAGAGAACCAATTAGGCAATACCTACAAAACCCCAATCTAAGTGGAAGTAATTCCTTAAAACTCAAGGCTAGAGGATACATACTTTAGGCATATCTAATGGTATGTTGCTCAAATGTCTAGGGACTGGTGAAGCCAAACTTCCAATGGCAGAAGTCTATGAAGGAATCTGCGGTGCACACCAATCGGGCATAAAGATGAGATGGTTAATCCGTTGATATGGATATTTTTCACCAAACATCGCACAAGTTTGCATCAGATATGCCCAAGGTTGTGAGGCTTGCCAATAACATGGCCTATTGCCCCAGGTACCAATAGCAAATTTACACATAGTCATTAAACCTTGGCCATTTAGAGGATGGGCCCTCGACATGATTGGAAAAGTCAGGCCAACCTCGATAAAAGAAATTACTTCATTTTGGATGCCACTAACTATTTTACAAAGTGGGTGAAATATAAGCCATATCGAGATGTTAATGAGAGAGATGTAATACATTTTATAAAGAAATGATAATGCATCAATTTGGAATTCCTCAATCCATTATTGTCGACCAAGGATTAATATTCAATGGGGTTCAAATACGAGAATTTGCCAAAGATTATGGATTTAAAATAGTAAATTCAGCTCCTTATTATGCCCAAGAAAATGGATAAACAGAGGCAATAAATAAGACAATAAAAAACAATTTATGTAAAATGGTAGATAGCAATGCTGCCAATTGGGATGAATTGTTGTCCGATGCTGTTTGGGCATATTGAACATCTAAAAGATCAAGCACGGGGACTACGCTTTATGCACTGATGTATGGACAAGATGTTGTCCTATCATTAGAAATCACAGTACGATGCCTAAGGGTGAAAAATCATAATCAACTAAGCCATCTTGAATACCAAGATGCTATGATGTCCGAAATGGATGACCTTAGGGAGAAAAAGCGCAAAGCCCTCAATTCTATTATTTTTCAAAACCTGAGAGTAGTTGAGGTTTATAAGAAATAGTAAAAACCAAATCCTTCCATGAAGGAGAATTGGTATGGAAAGTCATCTTGCCGATTGGGGTTAAAGATCCTAAACTGGGTAAATGGTCCCTAACATGGGAAGGATCATTTCTAGTAATTGAAGTATTAGATGGCAATGCCTATAGATTAATGTATATCGAGGGACAAGAACATGTTCAAAGTATCAATAGAAAGTACATAAAAAGTACAAATCCTCAATGTGGAAACAAAAGGTGATTAATATAAAATATTAAATGTAAAAAGATTACAGGATGACCAAAACAAAAGTATAAAAAGAATGATTGGTCAAAGAATTTAAAAAAAAACAGAAACCAATAAAGACCACCAGGTGTTAATGACCTAGTCACAGTCTTTAAGCTCTACCTCACAAGTCAAAAGTTCTCTTTCAAGGTTGGGAATTTCCTCAGAGTGAAGATAATCTTGCTCCACCACTTTCTCGAGCTCTACACTAGAATGCTGAAAATTCTCTTTTAGTTTCTGAAGATGGGCTTCGACTCTCTCGATCTCAGCTATCTAAGAGTTAATGTTGTCTACCAACGAGGAAACATGCTCGATGGTTGATGACTGTTGAGATAGTAGAGAATGCATTCAAGCCTTTAATTCTTGCCCACAAACCTCCTTGGTACGCCTCAACTGAATTTGTTCATAAGGCTCGCCTTGAGAAGGAAGGGTCAAGCAAAGACTGGTTCTTTGATCTATAGATAAATAGTCGGGATGTCGAAGCAGCAGATTAATAGAGTTAACAAATGTAGAGTTGATTGCTGGGTCCAAGAGTGCAATTGATGGCCCAATTATGAAATAGGATCAAAGCATTGCCAGAGCTTGATGCAATTGATCCAAAGTCAAAGGAGATCACCATGAAGGTGAAGAAGATCTTGTTGTCCCTGTTACCCTGGAAGTGAAAAGCTTGGCCCAAGATAGAAGTTGAGCCAACTGACCAGGCATCTCTTGGGAAGACTGGGCCATGATAGTTGCTGGTAACAACTCTAAGGAAAGAGGCTCGACGGGAACCTTCGAGGCTGCAATCACTGGGGCATGGCATGAAGCACTTGCAAAACCCTTCATTGTAACTTTCTGAGAAGAGTCTGGAACTGAGGAAGGCAAATCGGCAGAAGGTGCATCCAAGTCTATCAACCCAGCTGATAGTCCCTCAGCAAGAGGAATGTTGTAGTTTCGAGATTGACGTCGATCTCCCTTGGTCAAGGACAAGACCTATAGTAGGATCTGGGATAAGTATCTCATTCTTTATAGCTTGCCCTGAGGCTTTAGGCTGATGTTCCTAGATAACAGTCTTACCTTGTCTCTGGTTTTCTTCTTCTTTCTTTCGTGCTTCTTCCTCGAGTCTCTATGCCTCATTTTTCACATATTTCTCTCTATTCACTTCTTCTTTTAGCTGTCTCGAGTTGTAGTATTCTCTTTTCTTCATCTTTTCTTCTTCTCTCTACTCCCTCTTTTCTTTTCTTTTCTTCCTCTGTTCTCTTCTTCTCCTCATTTTTTTTTCTCTTTTTCTTCTTCTCTTTTCTTTTCTTCATTTTTCTCTTTCTCCTCTTCCTCTATTCTCTTCTTCGCCTCTTCTTGCCTCTTTCTGTACTCTTCTTTCTTTCTCTCTTTTTTATCTATCTTCTCTTTTTATTCTTGTTCTCTATTCTTTCTGTCTTCTTTCTTTCTCCTATTTGCATCTCTCTTATCATTTTCTTCTTGTGTTTTTCTTTGTATCTCTTTTTCTCAATCTTGTTCTGCATTTATCTATTTATCTTGGTTCGCAAAATCTTGTTTATTTTTTATTCTTTATTCTTTCTTTTGTTTCTTCTGTTCTTGTTTTCTCTTTTCCTTCTCCTCGATTTTCAACATTTTCTCTTCTTTCCTTTTTCTCATCAGCAACTTTTTGTTTCTCCTCTCACGAATGAGCCAAATCATCATTTAATGCTTTAGTTAATTTTTCCAACTCAAACATGGCTTGTTCTTTAGCTTCATCAATCTTCTTTTGGTTTAGAGGCTCGAGTTCGAGCCTAGTATTTTTCATTAACTATTCTTTCTCTTTGAGCTCCTGTTGTAATTGGTGTTTAGTAGATAGGACAACAGCCTTCCGCTTTGTTCTCACTAGATCACCTTCTTCCTCAGATTGATGCTCGATTTTAGTAGCTCGAACAACTGCCTTTTGTTGATCAAACAGGTCCTTCATGGTCGAAGTCTTGATGTCCACTTGGCGTGTGGATTTCCTCAGACCAATATCAAACTGTTTGTTTAGGCGAGAGGGAGCTAGAAGTGCAGGAAGGGCACGGAGAGGAACAACTGAAAAGTTGCTATAATAAGAAACCTGAGAGCTAAACAAAAAGAATGACAAAAAAAAGTAAAAGGATATACCTACTATCGGAGGAGCTTTATAAGGAGGGCATAGTCGACCTATAATTTGACCTAGTGGCTCTCGAATGCTCTCCAGAAAGCTCGACCACCAAGTATCGAACGAGGGAGTGGATTTTGGAACCCCTCAAAAGGATGGGATATAGAGCAACCTAATAGAAGAATCACTTCACCCTATCTTTTCAATAAATAATTCTCTTGAACTAGAAAGACGCCTTTCCTAAGGAGAATTCATAGTAATGATGGGGGGAGTGGGGATGCACTGTACAAGCCCAAATTGTCAAGTACACATGTTTGGACAATAACCCTCGACATTATCAGATTTATAGAAAACAGGGAGGTCTCGAGAGCAGACACAAGAGGCCCAAGTCCTTAGGGCTTTGAATATTAATTGAGAAAAGTCTGGTTGTCATGCAAGACACTCGGCAGAACCAAATTTTAAGTTTCAAAAGGGGAGAAAATGAATGTCAGAATGTACACTTTGAGCATAACGTACTCTTTGAGCATCGAGAATGACATCAATGCACTGATAAAAAGTAAGGGAAGATGACTCTAGATACCTAGCTTCGAGCCAATATTGTGTATTGCAAAATGGAACCTGAGCCTGATAATTCAACGAAATAAGAGACAAGTTGGGGAAATAGGCATAAACTCATAATTGGAGAAGCCATAATGGTCCATTGACTAAGGCTGAGAATCTTTCTCGAGTCAAGGACCATAGTGATCAATAAAGAATAGCAAGTACAAATGGCCTAATGCCAATCAACGGTTAGAAGCCAAGGCTGTGGAAATAGAGGTATACCCTAGGGTAATCCTCTTTGAGGATGAACAAACCAGAAATTTACATAACCAATAAAGATAAAAAGAACATTCCTCTTGGAATGTGACCTCGCAGCCAAGCTTACCCATTTCACGAGTGAGAAAGGTGGTGTAGGATAAACGCAAGGATTCAGATGGAAAGTGAAAAGAAGGTCAAGAGGGATCAGAGAAGTTAGAACAATGTTGCCTTCGGTAGAAAGGTTAAGCAGATGATAAACATCAGCTAGGGTTACCGACATGGGACCCTCTAGGAGTAAGAAACAGTTTGAAATAGGAGACTAGAAAGTCAAAAATGCATAAATAAGAGACTGGTTAAAGGGCCTATCTGATTTAAAAGACAAGATGGCCCTGGTGAGACCAATCTTCTCCCATTTCCCTTGCCTCTGTGAGTGCATGCAATCCACCCAATCGGCCTAGGAACAGTTGGACTTATATCAAGAGCCAGGTTCAATCTTCCTTTCCCATTCACCCCAGTTAATGGTTTCTAAATGGAATAAGGGAACTCTGTGAAAGTCGATGGGGAAATAATGAGTGGTCTCTTTAAAAAATGCAGGACTCAGGCCATAACAGGAAAGGTTGGAGCTTAAAGAAGCACCATCCGAAGGGAGATCAACAAAGACCACCATAGACATGACATTCCCACTCACACTCAAAGTGCACAATTGCTTTACTGAAACCAGGGAAGTCTTTGTCTCAACAATAGGGATTTCCCCTTCTTCTGATTGGTCAGCAAGAGAGGAAGCTCCCTTAGATTCAACACCAATGAGTGCAACTTGCTTCACACAAGCCATAAAAAAGAAAATCAAAGGTCGAAGAAACAATGAAGAGGAAGAGGAAGACAAAAAACTTCAGAATGAAGGAGACTGTAAAAAATGGCGTTGATTGGAGCAAAAACCACATTTATAGATGACGGCTGACGTGATTGCACCCGTACTGAAAAACAGCCGAAGATCAATACATGTCTGGTTAGGATTCAAATCAGACATGTTTGGTGGGCATTTGTTAGCATATATTTGAAATCTGCCAGTGAAAGAAAGACACGTGAAAAGAAATGACATGTAAGCAAGACTGTTATGCAGGCAGGTCACGCTGGGCGGAATATGAAGTGCAAATGAGGGTCCCACTAGTATCACATTAAGGATACATGACCCAGTCAGTGAACAAAGTGGTCCACGATTTAAACCAAAAAGTGGTTGGATAACGAACGTGGAGGAGTAACTGCAGCATTGTAGACAAACTTTTATAAATAAAGAGAAATAGTGAATTGCAAAGACTATTCAATCGTCATCAACAAATTATATCTTATTAGTAGTCGTAGCTTTATATTAGGCATAGCAGTAGTTCATTCCTGTAGTGATTTAAATCCCTTATCTTGGATGATTCGTCTACACTGCAGACTCAAATTCAACGAGACTCTTCCAGGAGAAGGGCAGTGGTCAATCTGTGTTGCTCGTATAACCAGATTCAACGAAGCTCTTCCAAAGAAAAGTGCATCGGCTAATCTGACTTGTTCACGAAACTAGATTCAACGAGGTGCTTCTAAGAGAAAGAGTAGTGAATAATCTACCTTTGCTCGAAGGATCAGATTCAACGAGGCCTTCCCCATTTCAAGAGGAAAGACAGCGGCAAATATGTTAGTCAAAGGTATCCCTGTAACCAGTATTGTATTTTGTACTTTCAAATTTAAGGAAATTTTTCTTTACATTGCTTGCACTGGGTGCCATTGTTTAGTATGAAAGTCCTTGGTCTAGAAGCATTACCAAAACTGAAACCCTTTTGTAACCCAAATTGGAAAGACCCACACACATGTTGATTCCAAATAAAAGAATTATTTTTGACCACCAACAACATGACGATAACAGTCCAATGAGTATACTCTTTTTTACTTTTCAAATAGGGCTAGGACTGTAAATGGACTGGATACAGGGCGAATATACCTAGATCTGCATTCTGCAGTCAGTCTGTTTGGACATCTATATGTCTAAATATTTGGTGCAACATCTAAATTCATGTGTTTATTTATCTTCATATATATTGGATTCGGATTTAGATGTCAAATTACACAAACTTTTCATTCATTACAATATCATGTTCGCACAGCCTCCTCTTTCGTTAGGCTTCCTAATTGTTTAATACCCTCAATGTCAATAATGAAGGCATGTTTCATTAGAAATAAATTTTCAAAAGACTTGTTAGCACCCGCCCAGCTAAGGTTTAGAGTTATATTAGGACTTGAAAGCAGCAAATGGTGCACCGTGTTTGTTTAGATGAAGGCTTGAAAGCCCCTACTAATATATACGTTGGGTGCAAAAGTGCCTTAATTAGAAGGATAAGAGAATAGAAAAATAAGCATACTGTTGTATAGGTTGGATGTTTCTATGAGCAACAAGCAATAAATCTCCCCAATAGTAACCAACGATTAGGTACACATATATAGTGTATATAAAACTATATACAGATATTAGAACTTAAAACAGTTTTGAATATTTAGCTGGAGCGGATCAATATAGATCCATATTTGGTCCAATTATAATGGGATATATCTTATATGAATCAGATTTTTAATCAGATCTAGTGAATCCACTTGAATCCATATTCGCCTTAAGTGGACCAAATATGGATCGAGTCTGCATAAAAATGTGCTCCATTTGCATCGCTAGTTACGACCTCTTGCCATGCTTTTCTGTCCATCCAAAGGGATTAAACAAAATCTTATGGTTACTGCCATCAGATGGGCTCGGTTCATTCTGGTCAAGATATCACCTCTGTGGGTATGAAGATGGTAGAGCG
>JAOXJP010136852.1:0-13454 GCA_025762735.1 Platanus orientalis | reverse complement strand
CAACCGGTTCAAATCTTAGATAGGAAAGAAAAAGTTCTTTGTTCCAAGGTGATTCCATATGTGAAAGTATTATGGAGGAACCATTCTCTAGAAGAAGCAACTTGGGAGGGCGAAGACGAGATTAAAGAAAAGTATCCACACTTGTTTCACACCTAAGGTATGTCAAATTTAGAGACTAAATTTATTTTAAGGGGGGGGGAGAGTGTAACACCCCGTACCATGACATACATATTATTATACATGTGTCACACTTAGAATGCTAACTTATGTCACATTGTATCACTTTAATGCACATATGCTAATCTGAATGTTAGGGAAACTTTAGAAAGGCTCTAACAAAAATATATAAAAAATCTATGAGTAAAAGTTATACCTTTGGATAGGCATGGAAGTCTAGAGTGCTACAGAATAAATGGCAAGCGAAACAGATACCAAACGAAAACGTTAAAGGTAATTTACTAAGCAAGAAAAAAAAGGGTTAAAGACATGACAATTTCTAAAGTTGTCCCAGACGAATCGCACAACTTTAGAAGTCAATGTCTATCAATCCCGTAGGAATCACCATACAAATAATATATGCTTAAGAAGATCTATGAGTCTGCTTTTTAATGCGATAAACGGTGAGTGAATTGAAGTTTTCTAGAAGAAGTTATTATAATTCCCCTAAAAAATGTCTATATAGTCTAGTGTCGTCTAAATCAATATATTTTGGGGTAACTTAAAAAATATACAAATAAAAATTTAGAATGAATTATAAATAAATATATATATGCTTAGAAAGTTCTTGAATTCTAGTTTCCAACAAAAAAAAAACAGTGAGTGAATCCGAGTTTTGTAGAGAAAGTTATGAGCATTTTTCTATCAGGTATCTGTGCTAGAAAATTTCTAATGAGATGACATCATCAAAGTAGAAAATTCTGTATAATCATGATTTTTACAAAATTTTAAGGTCTTTTTCACTAGAGACCTACCTAAATAGGAAATTGGAGAATAACGTTGTTATGTAGGCTTATAAAAACATAGAGACTCATAAGAAATAGGATCTTTTGAAGAAGTTTTACAAGAGTAGGGATTTTAAAGAGAAATGAAGAGGAAAAGCTAGGTTTTGCAAGGATTTAAGGATTTTTTTGAAAAACAAAGCTTGAAAGGAATTTTACATCAATCAAGAGGTAGGGGACATTAAACTAATTTTATTTTTGATTGCTATAGATTCCTAAAATTGATCCAAACTATTTTATAAAGATCTATTATGTTTTTTTTTATGGATTTACAACCGTTCTTCACTAGTTTTGAATTATTTTGAGAGAAGATAAATTGTTTTGTAAATTTTAAGGTTCTATGTTGTTTAGATTCATATTCTACATGTTAAGGATTGATTTGCTGCAAGTTGTAATCTGATTTAAAGTTCCAAATTCAATGATTTTAAATATATATATATATATATATATATATATATGTTTTAGAAAGCACAAGTACTTTTAGTTTTGATAATTGTTTCCATAGGATCATAGAGACCCTCTTAATTTGTAAAGAATTGTATATGTCATTAATTGATTGATGATCTAAATGTTTTTTGTTCTTCATGATTATAGTACAAATCGATTGTTTCATAGTTTTGTATTTAGGAGGATAAAGCATTTATGGTTTAAAGTGATATGAATTTGCTTATATTTTGATATGGATTATTATATGTTTTGTATTGCTATTATAATTGTTGATTGTTTTTTGTTATGATGTTGTTATAAGCCACCCTTTGTCATTAAGGGAGATGAAAGATAATACTCATCACACCTAGTTTATGGTGTGAACTGTACTGAACTCTTCTCATCGGAGGTTAAATGGTGTAACTGAACTCTTCTCACTGGAGACTAAATGGTATGATTAGACTATTCTCACTGGAGACTAAATGGTGTGATTGGACTCTTCTCACCACAGACTAAATGGTGTGACTGGACCATTTTCACCTGGGTTTAAATGGTGTGACTGACCCTTTTCACCGGGGATTAAATGGTGTAATTGTTATCTATATTGGCTTATGAAATTGTTATTTGTATTGGCTTATGGAACTGTTACTTGTATTAGCTTATGTATCCATTTTACACGTCTTGGTCTATTAAGTTCAGTTATATGCACTTGTTTTATTCTGTTTAGACTATCTATATGTATATGTCTTTTAATGCTTTCAGTTAAGTATATGTTTTTATATGTTAATTGTTAGTTCCATATATTGTTAAAAAGTATGCAACTATCTGTTTCGTTTTGATCGTGCTAAGTTTGATCCAGTATTCTTTAGTTTATTGTTTCCCGCTGAGTTTGTTAAGCTCACCCCAAATTTGACACCACAAATAATGATGAGATAGCTACATAGAAATACTGGCAGACAAGATTGGAGAGTTAGAAGATTGGATATATGCTATGAGACATTGAGACATTACTTTATTTTATTTTAATTCAGTATTTTATTTTAGTTTATTTGAAAAGAAAGTAATAAGTTAGTGGATTTTGGTTTAGGCTTGACATTTGATTTTTAGATGATGGTTTAATTTATATCAGACTATTAGTTTATGTGAATGAGAATGCCAGGACATGATTATAAATTATTTTTAGGTTTATGGAATTATGAAAATTTTATTACAAGTTAATTATGGGATATGAATGGTTATGATTTATAATATGTAATTTCATTGTGTATAAATGAAAAGAATGAGCAAAAAATTTATATGGAATTTACATGTTAAGAATGAATGAATGAATGTTTAATGTCATGTGTTGAAATTCATGGCCCTTTAAGTGTGGGTTTCGGGGCGTGACACCTTAAGTGCTTGAAACCCTCTCAGGTGGAGAATTACCTTATAGAAGTAAAGTTGACACTTCACAACATTGTGTCATAGAATCATGTAGCATTGCTATTCTATTGTTTATAAAAGAAACTCTCTTAGGCTACCCAACAATAAATAAGTTCATTTATTTGAATATCCAAGTCCTCAGGAGATAAAGAGCAATAATATAGAAAACAATGTTTGATATTCTTACCTTGTAACAAGTTGTAACTCCACTTTAAGGGTAAAAACACCTTGTCCTCTCGATCCCATTGAAGTAAGGAAATGACTCAAGGCATCCTTCTACAACTCAACCTTTGTCTTTCTCCTCATAGCTCTCTCCATGGTGATGAGTGCCAATGGCAATCCGTTTCTTTAGTAACAACTTATGCCAATGGTTTTATTTCTTCCAAATCAACCACCTTACCTGCATTTTTTATTAAACAATTCCCAGGATTCTCCATCATTAAGAACATCCACTTTTAAGTTGTACATTTGTGGCCATGTCCCTATACACATATAGTGATCAAGATGACAGTATATGATCTTATGGCCACCCTTGTGGGTTTCAGGCCGTGGAATACCATGTTGTCCAAATTGTTTTTCTCCAAAATATCATCTAGAATCAAGAGAAATTTCTTCTCCCTCCTGAGTCTCTCAAATAGTGGGGAGTTGTCATTCTCTTGGCGCTTCCTCTCGATGGCACATTCAATCTTGATCTCTTAGTAATTTGGGTCGGATGAACCCTTTTCAAGTTGAAGAATGTTGTATACTGAAGGTGAGCGGATTATACACACCCCGTAGACAATCCTAGAGTGGAAGAAATCGAACCATGCTTGTACCATGTTTAAGGAAATAGGTTTTTCATTGAAGCAGAACACCAACGCACGTCATAGCAACAACACTATAAGACAAATGAAGGATTTCCACACCATAAACCCTTACAGAAAGAGAGAGAAGAGAGAAGTCCCCACAAGAATACCAAAAGTGTAAACTCATTTTTGGCAAAGACCCTACTTATAGAGGCCTTCTAGGAAGAGTATTGGTCCACTTAGATCTCAAACTCCCACTAGGACTTATCTACACCCATTGGATAAATCCTAGATGAGTTCTAAGTGCAATAGGATGCCCACCTGGATGTCCAACTTTGACTCAAACTGTTGAAAATGAAAAGTTATTTATGACCATTAAATGCTTTCTAGTTCACCATTTTCTTTTGATTTATTTTCATAATTTTGAAACTTGCCTTCAGCTTTTAGTCCCACATCAAAAATGAAGAGAAAAAAACACCATATAAGATAAGACCTCCCCACACACTAGTGTATTTTGAGATCCCTCTCTCTTCTCTTGGTTGCTACGGTGTAGCAAATTGCATGAAACCTTGTGCACAAACACACGCGCACTCGCACACCTATGGGCACGGGCAATGTCATGACCCGAAACCCATACCCAAAAGGACACAACACATCCATTCATTCAGTCAATCTTGAGGTCATCCCCTTCATTGTAGATAATTTTTTTTATCTTTACATTCATCATATTCTTTGTTTTAAGTTTTTCTTTTCACCTTTTAGCATCTTAGTTAAATAAGTGCATTCCCACAAGTCATTATCTTTCCTTCTACATTTATTCGCAACAGAAACACATATAGAGCTATACATATTTAACCTCAAATAATTTTCTGATGTCATTCCATTAATAATGTAAATCAAAATCTGAAAGATCATTCCATTAGATAACTTCAAACCATCACTAGAAATCTGAAACATCAATCTCAACAATCTAATACTAATCCAAAAATTCATCTACTTATTATAATCATATTCTTTAAATAAACTGACATAGCAATAGTCTATAAATCACTAATTCAGCTTAATTAAAACTAATCATTCCAAAGATCTGAATCGTCCATAGCTTCATCCATAAGCCTGTTTAATCATCAATCCCCATGTCTTTTCTCTTCCTCATTATCTTTGGTGTTGAATTGAGTGAGTTTGACAATTCCACAAAAAAAGTGTAATACTATATAAAAGTATGGTCAAGATTTGCATGATACGATTAAAACAGTGAAACTATAATAGGATAGAGATGTGATTATATAGATGCAAAATACTATCTTTACAGTACTATTTTTTAGTTCTAGTTTACGTTAACATATGTTATAAAATTTCTTTTGAATATCTAACATTCTTTACAAATCTTTTTTTAACCTTTCTTTAACAATTCTATCTCAGTTAACTTTTAATATTATGAAGAAAACATGTTGATAGTACAATGAAAATGTATATACATTTAAACAATACTATAACAGTGACAATACAATACGATACAATCTAATCTCATGCATGGATGAACCAATGACAATGCAATATAATACGATGTCAATGTCATCATTTTATCTCCGGTGAAAAGAGCTACATGATACATCAATTTTATCTTCGGTGCAAGAGCTACGTGTTTAACAAATTTTATCTACGGTGAGAAGAGCCACATGATTCCCCAACTTTATCTCCGATGAGAGGAGCCAAGTGATTCACCAATTTTATCTTCAATGAGAAGAGCCACTTGATTCACCAATTTTATCTCCGATGAGAAGAGCGTGGTTCACCAATTTTATCTCTGGTGAGAAGAGTCAAATGATAACCGTTTTTAATCCCCGGTAAAAGGGCCATTCACACCATAAGCCATGTGTGTTGAGCATCATCAATGTTTTTATTTTGATGCTAAAGGGTGCCTTTAACCATACACTTACATTACTTAAACTCTTTACCAATTTTAATCAATATAGACATTTTTTTTTTACATTTCATACTATAACAATGTAGTTTCCAACATATACAGTACAATACTAATTCAAAACCAATGGAGTTTCCTTGACCATCTAAGCACTTTCTATGAAACTTTTAGAGAAATTCTATCATAGTTCATACAATACATTAACAATGATCTCTATCACAATTCTTATACCAATACAATGGCTTTTCAATATCTATAACTGTATAACAATGGAACTTTATCAATGCTTTCAATACTAATAGTCTTTTCTTAAGATCTATCTTATACAGTACAAATTTTCACATGCTTTGATCAATATGATAGTCTATACTTCATAGATTTCGAAATCATACTTATACTTATGGAAAATAATTACTTTTCTATGTTAAAATTCAGTCTTTACAATCTTAAGAAGTTCTTCAATGATTCTTAACATATTCACTTAAAAACTCATTCAAAACTTGTGTAAAACTTGTAAAAACTCTAAAAAATGAGATCAATATCTTTAGATTACTAAGAACCTAAGTAAAAATGATAGATTACACAATTTCTTATCTCTTTGTTGAATCAAAAGTTTTTTCCTAGCTTTGTTCATAAAAAATCCTTTAAACACTAGTTTTTTCCCTGATTTCCTTTCTCCCCTTTGTTTTTTGTATTTTTTGGGTCAAATTAGGTTAAGTTTAATCTATTATATAGCTCCCATATGAGCCCTAGGTCAAGTAAAACCTTTTTTGGGACAAAATTGGGATTTTTTAAACCCCAAAATTTAATTTTCACGAAATCGGATCGATCTAACATGTTTCAGACCATTTTTCTTATGAAATAGTGAGATGCCTGATCAATCTGCTAGGTTTGGATCAATCTGACAAAATTGAATTTATCCTACCGGATCAATCCAGATGACTTTTCCAGATTCGACCCATTTACACTAAAATGACCATAACTCTCTCTAAAAAACTTAGAATCAATCGTTGTTTATTGTGTTGGAAACTATACTTTAATACCTTTCCAATAAGGTACATGTCATCGTTTAATACACTTGGTATTTTGTCAATGAGCTCAGGAACTTATCCTAAATCTGTGGGTTTATCTACACTGACACATTTTGGGAAAATGATCATAACTTCTAGAAAAATCCTATTTACTTACCGTTTATTGGGTTACAAAATAGACTTTAAGAAATTTCCCATGATGTATGGATTGATAACTTATTCTTTCTAGATTTATACAATTTATCTCTAAAGTTGCATAAGTTTCTAGGTTCTTATAAAAGAGTCCAAACCCTTCTAAGTGTGTACAAAACTTATGTGACATGCATTACCATTCTAAGTGTAACATGTGTATAGTAATATATGTGTCATGGTGCGGGGTGTTACACTCTCCCCCCTTAAAATAAATTCAATCCCTGAATTTGACATACCTTGAGTGTGAAATAAGTGTGGATACTTTTTCTTCATCTTGTCTTCACCTTCCCAAGTTGCTTCTTCCACAACGTGGTTCTTTCATAGCACTTTTACTTACGGAATCACCTTCGTGCATAAAGTCTACTCCTTTCTGTCTAATATATGAACGGGTTGCTCATTATAAAATAAATCACTCTTGACTCGCAAGGTCTCATACTCAATTACATTTGAGGGATCCATGATGTACTTCCTTAGCATCGACACATGGAACACATTATGAACATGTGACAATTCCGGTAGCAATGCTATCTCATTGGAAACCTCCCCTATCCTTTTTCAAAATCTTGAAGGGTCCAATGAATTTGGGATTAAGTTTACCTTTCTTCCTAAATCACATCACACCCCTTGCTAGCAAAACTTTCAAGAATACATGGTCACCTATTTGGAATCTAAGTTCCCGTATTCTTTTGTCTGCATAGCTCTTTTGTTGACTCTGTGCAGTCAATAATCTTTCTTTAATCAATCTAATCTTCTCATTAATAATTTGAACCAACTCAGGTCTACTCAATTTTTCGTTCACTGACTTCTTCCCCTTTTGGTCTTGGGTAGTCCACTAACAGAGTCCATCATAACATGCTCCCACTTCCATTTTGGAATATCCAATGAATGTAATAGTTTGGCGGGTTTCTAATGTTCGGCTTTAACCATCTAGCAAGTCAAACACTGAGACATATTCAACAATCTCTCACTTCATGTTGTTCCACCAAAACTGTTTCTTTAAGTCCTTGTACATATTTGTACTCCCTGGATGAACTGAATAAGTAGAGCTATGTGCTTCCTTCATGATTTCTTCATTGAGTTCGAAGTCATTAGGCACACACAGTCTCTTCCCATACCATAAAGATCCATCATCCTAAAGTACAAAATCAGCTTTTAAACCCTTTCTGACTTCTTCAATGATCTTTAGAATTTGTAGGTTAAATTTCTATATTGCATTAATCCTATCATTCAATACTGGTTGGACCTGTAGATTTGTGACCACACAAGCTAACTCACCTGAAGATTTTCTACTAAGTGCAGCTACGACAAGATTAGCTTTCCTTAGATGGTATAGGATCATGTAGTCATAATCCTTGATAAGTTCAAACCATCTTCTTTATCTCAAGTTCAAGTCTCTTTGTAAAAATAGATACTTTAAGCTTTGTGGTTCGTGTAGATCTCACATGGAACCCCATACAAATTGTGCCTCCATATCTTGAGTGCAAAACACACTACAACAAGTTCCAAGTCGTGAGTTGGATAATTCTACTCATAAGAATTTAGTTATCTTGAGGCATAAGCAATCACCTTTCCTTCTTGCATCAACACACAACTAAGTCCTTTATGAGAAGCATCCTTATAAGTCATGTACTTTCCTCCAGTGTTGGATGGTAAAGTCAGAACCAGTGTTGAGATCAAATAGTCCTTCAACTCTTGGAAACTCTTTTCATAGGCTTCATTCCAATCAAACTTGGCATTCTTTTGAGTTAACTTAGTCAAAGGTCCTGAAATGCTCAAAAAACCTTCCACGAACCTTCTGTAGTAACTAGCTAAACCCATAAAGCTATGAATTTCGGTCACATTTGGCCTTGGCCAATTCACAACAACTTCTATCTTCTTGGGATCCACAAAAACTCCATCCTTGGAAACAACATGTCCTAAGAAAGCAACTTGATCAAGCAAAAATTCACACTTGTTGAATTTGGCATACAATTTATGGTCTCTCAATGTTTGCAAGGTGATTCGGAGATGTTCCTCATGTTCATTGGCACTTCTTGAGTATACCAAAATGTCATCAATAAACACTATTACAAATTGGTCCAAATACGATCAAAAGACTCGATTCATTAAGTCCATGAATGTTGTAGGAGCATTCATTACTCCAAAAGACATGACTAGAAACTCATAGTGTCCATATCTTGTTCTAAAGGTAGTTTTTGGTATATCCTCACTCTTGATCCTCAACTGATGGTAGCAAGATAAAAGATTAATCTTTGAGAAAACCTTTTCACCTTGTAGTTGATCAAAAAGATCATTAATTTGAGGTAATTGGTATTTGTTCTTCACTGTAACCCGATTCAACTGCCTATAGTCTATGCACAACCTTAAGGATCTATCCTTCTTTCTAATAAATAAAATTAGCACACCTTATGGAGAAACACTAGGGCAGACAAATCCCCTATCAATATGATCTTGTAATTGCACCTTCAACTCTTTCAACTTTGTTGGTGCCATCCGGTATGGTGCCATAGAAATTGGCTTAGTGCCTTCTATTAGTTCTATTACAAATTCAATCTCCCTTTTAGGGGATAATCCAAGAAGATCATTTAGAAATACATCACCAAAGTCTTTGAAAATGGATATGTCTTCAAGCTTTAGTTCATTTCCTTGGTCTATAATAACATGAGCTAGATAGCCTAGTCCCCCTTTTTGCAATAATCTTTCAGCTCAAAGAGAAGAAATGAGTGTAGGAAAACTCCTAGTCCTCTTGAACACAACCCTAGGCTTATCAGGAATGTCAAAAGTGACTTCCTTACTATAACAGTCAACCTTGGCACGATGAGCAGCAAGCCAATCCATGCCTAAAATCACATCGAAGTCTGGAATATCTAGTAGGATCAAGTCTGCTAGCATGTCAATTCCGTCGAGGCGGATAACACATCCCTTGCATACTAAGTCAGCAAGCATAGTCGTCCCAAGTGGAGTAGATATGGCTAGTTCAAAGTCTAATGGTTTTGGTGTAGTATCAATGTGGTCCACTAATCTAGCAAATATGAATGAATGCGTAGATCTAGGATCAATGAAAACTTTAATCTCATGATCAAGTAAAAGAATGATACTTGTCACCATGGTATTAGATGCCTTTGCATCCTTCTTTGTCAATGCAAAGACACGTCCACAAACCTTGAGTTTCAGTTTGTCAACAACCTTATCACCTTAGTCCGTCTTCATGAGTGGGCAGTCTTTAATCATATGACCTATCTTTCTGCATCGGAAATAGGCTCCAGTCTCCATGTAACAAATACTCAAATGGAGTTTGTCATATCTAAAGCATGCGACTTATCCTGCTGGTTTCTTATTTCTTTCCCAATCACAACCTACTTCTTAAAGGTTCGGGTGTTGTCATTCCCTTTCTAGAATCCTCCTTGGATAGGGTGATTTTTGGTCTGATCACTAACTGAGGGTACCTCCTCACATTCATGCTCCATGATCATGGCAGTCTCCACTATATCAACAAAATACCTCAGTCGAAGAGCAGCTAGCCTATTTCGGATCCCCATCTGTAGTCCCATTTGGAACTTCATAGTCTTTCTTTCATCATCCCCTACAATATGAAGTGCAAACCTAGCCAACTCCATAAACTTATCCTTATACTGCATGATGATCATGTTCCCTTGAGTGAGCTCCATGAATTCGTCTCCTTTGCTTCACATACACTCCATGGAAAATAGTACTCTCGGAAGGCTTTCAAGAAGATCTCCCATGTGAGTGGTTCACCCTCCCTTAGTGGTAGTGTGTCTCTAGTGGCCCTCCACTAGTGTTCAACCTCTCCTTTCAACATGAATATGGCAAAGGAAGCTTTCTAGACCTCCGTACATCTGATAATAGCTTAAAATTGTAGTATTGTCATAGTTTGAGTAGGCATTATCACATCTATTTTGCATTTATTTATGAATTTTACACATAGATATATGAGATTTCTCAATATTTTTTCTTATGTTTAAAATGGTGTATTAATGTATATTTTATTTTATAGGAAGTTTAAAATCAACCAGCCAATCGCGTGGGACCCAAATCTAAGAGAGGAAACCTGTAGCTTCAAATTTGGAAAGAAATCTAGATATAGAAATTTGAGTCAGCTACAGTATTTTGGCCATAACTTTCTACCTCGACATCGGATTGAGATCAAATTTATGGATCTAGAAAGAAGATTCGAACGCTGACAACTTTGTATTTCACGAAGTGGAGCAGATTCAGACATTTGATAGGTTAAATTCGAGTTGAAAGTTGACCCAATTGCTAGAGACGGGATTTGATAAATTCACTATCCAATTTTCCTTGTTATTCCCTTGTAGAAACCCTAAAAACATATAAAAGGGAGAAATGGGCTACACCTTGGGATATCTTCTCCTTCTCTCTTAACTTTTCTTCCTCTCCTCTTTAGTTTTTGATTTCCTTTAGTTATGAGTTACTAAATCTTTTGCTAAGGTTAGGAGTGAAGCCACAACATTTCTCTGGTATTTGCTAGACAATTTTATATTGTTTTAATGTAAGTTTTTATATCTTTGATTGACTTTATTATTTAGAAAAATATTTGTTTTGTATAATTCTTTGATTCACTGTTAACTCTGGGTACGGTGAATGCTTAGAAGTTCCTACAAATCAAATCGTTAGTTTTGTCATGTATCAAGTCAATCAATTTTATGAATCTATCTTTTGAGAATTTCTTTTAAGAAAATAATTTGTTAATCATCCGATTAGAATTATCCTGTGTATGTATTTCAATTGAGTTATAAATTTGAATCATTGACAAGTACTAGAGATTTGTTATGAGCGAATCTTTGAACCTTAGTGTTTACAAAATAATGTTTTCAACAAAATCAATTTTTCGGGATCAATACCTCATAACCAATTCTGTTCAATTTACTTACACCATTAATCTTTCATAAAGATCACCCTTTCGATATGGATCAACTTCAAACTCACCAAGTAAATATTACTTCACGATATCTTGTACTTGGGAGCATTATAAAAGTCGTAGCACCTAAGATTCTAATTTTTTATCTAATACAAGAATCAAAGCGTCTCTAATAACATCACTTGCAATATTTGTAGAAGCTTCATTTTTCTTATTGCTAACTTGCTTCATATTCTTCTTTTGTGTCTAACAATCCTTCTTTAGGTGTGTCATTTCTTGCTACAATTCTAGCATTCTACACGTGGTTTTGCTAACTTAAAATTTCTTCTAAATTTTTAACTTCCACCCTCATGCCTTCTTTCAACAATTCTTCATCTTCCTTCTACATTCAGTATACTCCCACTTAGTGATGTTTTTACTATTGAATTTTTATAGCTTCTTCATTAAGTAGTATACTCATCGCATCATCGAACTTCAAAATGCCTAAACCTGAAGAATTTTTCAATGCCATGACAAGATCATCTCATCTCTCTGATAAAGAAGATAGAATCAACATGACTCTAACTTTATTATCAAAGTTGATGTCTATTAAGGTCAACTAATTTGTGAGTATGTTAAACTCGTTTAGATGTTCTACGATGGTTCCTCCCTTAGTCATCTATATGTGAAACAACCTCTTTATTAATAATACCTTATTTGATGCAAATGACTTCTTCTAAATCCGTGCAAGGGCTGCCATGAGATCTTCAGTGATTTTCTCTTTAGAAATATTGAAAATAACCGATGACGATAAAAAAAAAATCTAAGCGTACTTAAGACCTTTCTGTCGAGTACCTCCCAACCAGCATTTGACATTGTCTCGGGTTTCTTTGTCTTCCTTCCAAAAGGATAGAGATTTCTCTAGCACACACTACAACAAAATTAACTTTTAACAACATAACTTTAAGTAGTGTTTTTATAAAAATGTTGCATAAAATGAATAATATGTAATGTTTCCTATGTAAAGCACTGTAAAAAAAAAATAATAATAATACATATTATGAGTTTTTTATACAGCGCTTTTATATGCTGCATAAACTTTATGAATTTTTTATACAGCACTTTTATATGCTGCATAAAAACTCATAATTCTTCATCATTTGTCAGCGTAAAAACACATATGCAATGTTTCTTAAATGCTACGCTTTTTTTTATTGTAGCATTTTAGAAGCGTTGCATAAAAAAACCTTATTGCAATGCTTTCCAAACACTTCCTATAGATGTGTATATAGTTTTTCCATGTGTGCCTTTTTTCTCTCTCCCGCATTTTCTTCTTGTTTTTTCTGGATTCTTCCTACCTGTCTTCGCTCTTCTTCCAAGCACAAAATCTAGGGTTTTGATCTTTGGGCACAAGCGATAGGTTATCGTTGCAATTAGGGAAGACCCTCTTCTCGTTTGCTAGGCTGAGCGTATTCCCTTCCCCAGCATATGAACTGCATTTGGTGCGACATGTAGTCCAGTCTTTAGTACTAAAATCCAATTTTTTAAGGCTTACGAGAAGGATCTTATTGGGTTTTTATAGTGATTCTCCTTTTCATTGCGAGTTTTAAATTTGTGAGTATGGTTCTCTTTTTTTGTCTTAAAATTTGATGAACCTGTTTAGATTTTTTTTATTATATTTAGTTGTAATTGATCTCAGTTTTGTTTGTTCAAGAAAAAGAGGAAAAAAAAGTCTTTAGTTTTGGTGATGAAATTAATTTTTCATTCTCTTTCTATATTTTTGCATAGATCTAAACAATG
>JAOXJP010136841.1:0-13454 GCA_025762735.1 Platanus orientalis | reverse complement strand
AATTTTAGCAAGTTTTCAATTGTTTAAGGTTATAAGCCTATTTAAAGGCAACCCCTCCCCCATAATTTGATAGTAAAGAACAAATAATTATTTTGAAGATTTGGGTGTTCCTAAGGTATAACTGTAATCATATTCTCTTTCTCTAAGGGTTGATGTCATTCATGACTCCCTTCTCTCTTATTCTTCTATAAGTGTAATCATAAGCTCCCTCTTTCCTTCAAGATAAATCTTCATTCTTTTCCTTTCTCTTTTAATTTCTTCCTAATTTTATCTTTCTTTCTATACTACTATCTTCTCATTCTTTCTATCATATTCTTCTTTCTTTCTTTCTTTCTTTCTTTCTTCTTCTTCTTCTTCCTTCTCTTGAAACCTCCATTAAAGCACTTTCACTTTTTCTGAATTTTTTTTATTTAACCAATCAAATTTTATCAAAATTTCATGAAATTTTAACTATAGTACCCATCAAATTTTTTCACTTTAAATCTAACCATTTTTTGAGGGCTTTGGAATTACTCTACATCAAATTTTGGTATCTTCTCCCTTGTGCTGCATCACACCAAGATGACCTATATATTCCTTTCAACCTCACAATCATATTCCCAAATTGACCTTGAATGTGAAACAATGGGAAAGAGCACATTATATCAGTAAAGGAACAAAGATCGTAAGGGTCAATGCTTCATTCTGTGCCTTTGATCCTCTATTCAAGTATGTTAAAACTCTACAACATATCCAATGATTCTTCCTTGGCTTTCATTTTACTCTTGTAGACTCCCATGAACCAATCCATCTTTTAACAGAAGGCATCCAATAAATCTAGTTTATCTTAAGCACACCACATTTCTCCCATACAGTATAAATGTAATGCAAGTTACTTGAACATCCAGAGATCCCAAAGCCTTGATCATTGCAAATGGAAGAATTATATACATCAGGAAATTCTCACCAAGTAACAGAAAAGTTACCAATAATATTTGTCCATATTCTGCACAATTTACCACTGACACACAAGCAGTTCAAACCACATAACTCTTGAGAGAGAAAATGGGCGATATTAGACTTTACAAGATACACTTTGGCAATTCTGATACACTGAAAATATGATGGCAAATGTAATGAGGACTGTAAAATGTAAATATAAGCAGCTTAGGCCCAATATAATTGAGACATATATAGCTTTACAACTAACTACGACTAGTAGACATAGAGAAGGAAGTTAGTTTGAACTGCTTGTACCAAAAGCAATTCAAATGTGGGTCCCTTGAAACATAAAAAAGGAATTAGTTTGCAAACCACATGGCTAAGATAAATAGTTGACAAGATGGACATATCTAACTTACTGCATAAGATAATGGATCCATACCAGGATGATATAAATGAACAGAACTCTGGGGAGAATTGATCTGGAGGAGCAGAAGGTGGTGGTTTTCCCACAATAGCCTCCAGAAGCTCATAAAAGCTTGGCCAACCTTGTTGTTCTTCGGATTGTATGTAAGGAAAACGTCCTATAGCACACTCAAGTATAACCATGCCCAAACTCCAAATATCACTACTATAGTCATAGGTACTTCCACTAATACGCTCAGGCTGGGAGACAAAAGTACAAAACCTTTAGCTCTTCAAATTATGCAGACCATGTGCAACAAGCCTAATATTTAGGTTTAACAAAATGTTTAACAGATGAACAGAAACAAGAAATAAGCCATCCAGTTCAATGTTTTTGTTTGAAACCTGAAGAGTGATAACTCAACGTACCGACATGTAATTGTAAGTGCCAACAAATGTATCCCGCTGACCCATGGAGCTAGCGAGCATGGCACTCACTCCGAAATCCGTTATCTTTACTTCCCCTTTCTGGTTTACCAATAAGTTGGACGGCTTTATATCCCTATGAATTACATGTCTTTCATGATGCAAGTACACAAGACCTAGTAAAACCTGGAATAAAAATAAATTAATTAATAAAAAATGTTAGACTAAAAAGAAGGATTGTTTATCTTTTGTAGGATCCTCATTCTCTTGGAGCAAAACATGTAAAATCTAAAATGAAGAGATATACTAACCTGCTTGCAAACAACTGCAAGATATGGCTCCAGTATTGTTTTGATTTGCTTGATTACATCTGCTAGAGATCCACGGTCCATGTATTCTAACACAAGTGAGATAACCCCATTGTGGTAGAAAGAATGGTAGCAAACTACAACTTGTGGACACTGTGATGCTTGATTTATTTTCAGTTCTTGTACTATTTGTTTACGAGCATCCTCTTGTATATTCATCTGGATAACCTACACAATACATCACTCTGTAAACTTCATAAATGTCCCTGAAGACTGCCTGAATTCAGCAAAGCTCAGTCCAGAATATTTTAACATGTGACTCACTCATCAGCCCTTTAAGAACTTACTGACTATGGAGTATGAACTATATACAAACAGCATAAGAAGACATCCAACAAAAGTTAGGAAATGTTGCTAATGGATGTCAAATTCTTTCCCTTCTTTAGTTATTTATCACTCTCCACATCCCCAAAGTCATTTGTATGAAAATGTTGGAGATATTCACCATCATTATTGGTGAAACCTTATTGCTCGTATTCTGGGTTGGTTTCATAACTACTGTTCCACTATTCCACTCTACATGAAGCTCGGTAGAGATATTAAACTTTCAAAATTTAGTAAATAGTTTTCATAAGTCAAAAGGTGAAGATATTCTCAGAGCCAAGTAAATTCTACTTAATTTAGTGATTTTTTTCTGTGTCATATGCAAAAGGGCAACACAGGGGTCAATGTATTGTTTAATGCACAATATGGATCCATCATTTATTTAATTGTTCATCAAATTGATCAGCCCATTAGGAACCTTCATTAGCAACCAAACGAAAGGTTTTCTGGACCTACAATATTCACAAAGAAAATTTGAAAAAGAGAGTATGCAATATCAAGTACTACTGGTATGCAAAATATAAAAATGTTATGGAAGAACCAGTAAAATTTCCATTCCTCATTTTCAAATTGTTCTTTCATCCCTAGAAAGAGTCCAAAGTACCTTATTATAAAATAGAATTGTCTAACTCTATGGAAATTTTAGTGCCTTTGAAGCAATATATAAGTCGATAAAAAAACAAACAGATCATTGGGAAAAAAATGTATACAGCATACTGACCTTTAAGGCAAATAACTTTCCTACCCATTTATGGCGAACCAGTTGGACAACTCCACCACTACCCTTTCCAATAACTTTGATGGTCTCAAGGTCTTCCAATGAGAATTGGAGATCAAGCTCTTTAGCGTCAGAGGGCTGCCCAAAGAAACAGGAGAAGCAACCTTATGAGAAAGTCAGGTATACAAACATAACCATGGGAGGGAAAAAGGAAGATATTCCCACTTCATGCCACAGCATCTTACTTCCTTTTGTTAGTAACATAAGCCTGTGGTGGTAGGATAATTGTGGGAAATTGTTCAAGTTGGTAAATAGCACAAATAAAACATGATGTAGAGACTGTAAATTCAGAAAACTTCAAAGACAATTCCTACCTTAGCTTCGACAAACTAATGCTAGAGTGAGACAGTCCCATCTATGTGAAAGTTACAGACATAACATTAACCACTAAATGCCATTATGTTTATTATTTTCTTATGCATGTTTTCATCAAACACTAAGAACGCCTTTTCGTGACCCTTTTCAGTTTAGTTCCTTCATCAAAGGTTCCTACTATGAAGTTTCAAGCATGATTGAGCAGTGCCATGCTTGAAGGTGTAGCCATTTTCCTAAGATTCCCAGATTTTCCTCTCTTCATCAGCTCTTCCTCTGAATCCTCCTAGGTATCTAAGATTCCCAATTGTAATAGCCAGTTGTTCATTTACTTCCAAACAGAATTGCAACATGGTGACCAAACGCAGGGTCACCCTATTGCTGATGGATACTTCCATTAGTCATGCACTATGAATTATAGTCGAAAAGATTCCTAATTTGGATGAATCCCACATAGAAAATTGTACAATATGATGCCGAGAACAGCATGAAAAGAACTATCAATACCAATAAACGATCATTATCAATTACTAAATCCAACAACCCTAAATGATGGAAGAATCAGTACCATTAGTAGTGAATCAGAAGAAAACGTACATGACTTTCCTTTTCTTCAGAGATCAACCGCAAACCTTTCTGATTCAAAAGCAGATCACCGTCCTGAAATGTGCCGCTCGCAGTCCTGAAAATCAGAAATCCTAATTATCATTAACACAGAAGATGGGAAAAAAAACTAAAATTCATAGAAACCCTCAAACAAGCATTAATATGAGAGATGAAATCGATCAAGTAAACACGAACCCGGATTTCTGCAAATAACAAAGGAAGGAATCGAGGACCAAATTACTTACAGGAAGTTGGTGATGGGGGTTTCTTGAGCAGGAACCGAGAGCTTGAGCTGCTTCAGTGGTTTTTTGCTCTTCATGATCTCTAGAGCTTTCTGGGTTTCTGGGTTTGTAGGGTTTTTAATGGCAAAGAGATAGAGAGAGAATGACGATTTGGTTATCAAGCAGGCGACGAGGAGTCGCCAAGGTATTAAATTCAAACGAACGAATACCGCCAAAACATTATTTAACTTTACTTTTTTTTTTTTTTTGGCCTTTCGATTTCTCTTTTTCTTTTTGGGGATTCTTTACCACGAGGTCCAATCAAATCAGGTTCAAACTTCAAACAATGATTGTCTATGAAATAAAATGTGCTTGTGACCCTCTGTGACCACAGCAAAGACTCACACATAATGTGTTCTTGAATTTTCTACCTCTTTTTGGGCATCTACTTTTTTCAACTGGTCACAGAAGGCCACAGACACTTTGATCACAGAACATTTATTTTGGACAGGCTCCCAGTTTTATTCATGCGAGCATGACCAAAGCGGATTTCCAGCACTCCAGATTCTGTGTACTCAAAATCTGTGCACAATTCATGTTCAGAGGCATGGGATCACTCACATTAGCGTTGAAAAGTGACAAGTATAAAAAAGGGCGGCCCAGTGCACGAGGCTCCCGCTAACACGGGGTCTAGGGAGGACAAGATGCACCCCAAAAAATGCAAATCACTTTTCAATGCTGAAATGAGTGTTCTCAGCCCTCGACATGTATTATGCACAGATTCTGTGCTCACAGAAGCCAAGCCGGATTTCCAGGAGTGCTCTTTACTGTAGTGAAACTGGAGCACCATAACACATCGACACTAGGTGACACGTTGGGTGTTTTTTCACTTTCTCCGTTCACATGTCACCTGACGACCTGGTGCTTCAGTTTTGCTACAGTAAAAGTGCTCCAGGAAATCCGCTTTTGAGCAGACAAACTGACCCACATGTTGTAAAATCCGTGGTCCATTGATACAAGACTTGGGGGTACCTTTTTTTTGGTACTGTGTATCATGTGAAGTAGATTTTTTTTTTTTAATAAGAAGATTAAGAGCTACCATTAGATGGGTTTCAGCCCAAATTGCGCAGACTCTCATCCCAATCATGTTTCTATTTATCAGGTGTTAAGAAAAAAAATTATTGAAGCACCAAAAGAAGGAATGCTAGCTAGCTATATGGGTTGTAGAGCTTATGGCCTTCTAAACCCACAGGGGTGTTTTAAGGTTGATCCATGGTGGGTCTCACTCCAGTGTAGAAGAGGGCACCAATCAGTGACAACAAAAACCAATGATAGATTCATGATGAGTGATACTCTGCATGTTGTAGGTTTTACATGAACAAGAGGAAGCCCACAAATGAGTAATTGATGCAGTCCGAAAAGACATTAATGCTTATGATTGAAGGAAAATAAGCCCTAGATAAAGTAGCGTGGTAAAACAGGATTGCAGATAAATGTTCTGTCCAGGACACTAGGGATTTCACATGGAATAAAACTGAAATAATGGTATGTCCAGGATGTACCATTCGCCCCAACACAAAAAATGCATGGGGCCCACACCCCTGTGAAGGGGCGAATGGTGCATCTTGAACAGGAGATCCTTCCTTGCAATAAAATGGACAGGAATTAGATGAAATTTCAAATTCCTACCCATTTTATTCCATATGACATCCCTAGTGTCCTAGAAACTAAATCCAGGACAGAACATCCTTTCCTGTTGTTGAAATAAGGCTCTATTAAGTTGAGTTGACAGGACAAAACCCCAATTTCCAAACAAATTGGGATAAATTTTGTTGATAATTACTTTGTTTTTTCTTCTAAGACTATACCATTCCTATGTCGTTTTGGTTTATCACTTTATCCATCTTGTTATTGGCATATATTGAACTTTTCCTTATTTTCAATAAAATTTCAACCTCTCATTCACTTTTTCTTGTAAAATTCCAACTTTTACCAACTGTCAAACAGAAAATAAGAAATCAAAGTAAAAAATACAATTCTAATTAAAACAACCACCACCACCACCAATGTTAGTTGTTAAATAATCCTGCTCTGTTATTGATAATCAACCTTCTTTTCTTTTTTTCTTTCTTATCATTTTGGATCCCCTGCTTGGAGTCACCAAACGTCAATTATAAATAGGGAAAGGATGTTCTGTCCAGAATTTAGTATCCATGACAGGGACGTCATATGAAATAAAATGTGTGGGTGATGAATTTTTTTAATATGGAATAAACATTTTATTCCATATGACATCCCCTGATGTCCTGGATAGAACATCCTTTCCTTTAAAAATACCCTTGCTCTCACATTGAGTCAAATGAGGGAAGAGAAAATTACCAAATGGGCATGAAAAATACGTCCACCGAGAGTTAGTATAAACATTTGTAACCAAAATTGATGCGTTGAAAAACCAAAAGGGTGTTCTGTCCAGGATGTACCATTTGCCATGCTAACTCGCAATTATCTTTAGGGGTGCTCAGTCTTCAGCAACCAGATTTTTTCAAGGCTGCCTTTGGCAAGCAATCTAACTACTTTAGGATTGCAATCCTGAGAACAGATTACATGATCTAAATCTTGAGATCCAACCTATTAGACACTAATGTTTGGTTACTTGATAAGAGAGGAAGAAGAATATGAAAGAGAAAAAACCTTGTTTTATGTTCCCTCGCATTTCAGCAAGTGTGACAAGATGGGGTTTTGTTTTTTTGTTTTTGTTCATGCTACAAAAAGCTACAGCTCACCAGCCATTTTTATTACTTAGCGCCACTTCTCTGTGTTACAATCAGAGAACAGATTATAACTTCAGTTCAGGCCAAATCGAATCTAAGCCAGATTGCAGTCTTAAGTTCTATCACAATATCAGATCACTTGTCAACCTCAAACAGAACCAGTTCATAACCTTGGTAAAGAGCTCAAAGCCTTTACGACCAACCAGCACAAAAGCTACCCATTCATAATTCGAAAGCTGTTTCTCGCTTTGCTCAATAGAAAGTAAGAGAGTTGTGATTGCTTAACCGCTCTATGAGGTATTTTTTTCCCCCAACACATACTATTGTGTGTAGGGAGACTAACCAGCAAATTGCTCACAAGGAGGTGCAAACCAATACACAATTGAATATAATCTTAAACAAGAGAAACCCTTTCCAATAGGTTGCCTATCAGCAACATCAAACCGAGCAAGTGAGTCTCATTTTCCAAATTTTAAGTTAACCCACTGCTAAGCCACCCAAGCCAGTCTTGTTGTCACAACACATATTGCCAACGCATGAATTGGCCTGCCCCTCCTTGACAGGTAAAAAGCACCTGAGACATATTGAAATCCAGTTACACAAATTCTTTTATCATTCGATAACTGCATATCTATAAGGCGAGAACCATGGAGAGTAATATAATTTGGTTGGACAATATTAATGCATAGTATATGTGAGAGAGAGAGAGAGAGCACCCCATGGTGATGGAAGGAAACGAAGGCCCAAACAAACAGAAAGCTTGGGGGGGGGTATGACAATTAATAGAGTAATGATACCCAAAACAGTGTGTTTATTGCGCAAAAATGAAATTGAAAAGGATGTTTAAACAGCTAAATGGAAAGGTCCGATGGTGGAGATGGACCACTATGTTCCTAGACCAAAACATAAGTTAGAGCTGTTTTGTCAGGACATGAGGGTAATGCAGCAGCTGATCCAACCTGTTAAGCTCTTCTATCATACTTCGCATTTCTCCTCGCACACTCCAAGATAGTTTTATCAGCAGTAATGAAGTAGGCGGCAATTGAAGCTATTCATCAACAAACAAAGAGTAAGTTTTGTTTTCCATAACGACTAACAAAAGATAAAATTTATATGATGGCACAAATTCTCCAGAAACAGCTAGAAGGTCTATGCACAAAGGGTGCAAAATAAATAGTTGAACGTCAACTATTCCATCTCCAACCAAGGTTTTTTTTTTTTTTCTTTCATTCTTGATTAAGGTGCCAGGGGGGGCGGGGATTTCAACAAGAATTGAACGCATAGTGTTCTTATGAAGACTCTGCATCTCCTGACCCAAGGTTACTAACTTGACCCCAGCTTGCCATGTTATAGAATAAATTTAGTAAATAAATAAAACACCTAACTGATCTGCACAAATAGCAAACCTACACATGGATTTGACTAATTAAATGTTAGAAGGAAACAACTGTTAGCATTGATCTCAATTGCAAAGGTTGGTGTACTTTGCCATTTTCTATTTTACAATTTCTACCTCCATATCAAAAGCATTCCATCTTATGATATCCTTGCAAGTTTTTATAACATAAAAATGATATGAAGTATAAAAAGAGCCAAATCCCATACAAACAGAAAAGTTGCTTAACCACATACAACACTAATGAGATGGGTTTTGAAAAAGCACCAAACAGTTTCAGCTGATTTCAACTGGAATTTCAAAATCAGAAAGGCATAATAACGAATACAGACAGGACTACCTTTAACACCACCAGTATCTTAATAACATTTTTGGACAAGTTACTAAATAATATATTACACCAATGAATATCAGTTTCGAAAAAGCACTGACTTGCTTCAGCGAATTAGAGCTGCAGGAACGGAATCAGAAAGTAAGTATGTTGAATATAGAGATTTCTACTTACTATGGACTGAAGCAAGCATAAGTGTAGTCATTAAATTTCATGGCAATAGGAGGTTCTCCTCTAATGGACTCTCTTTGGAATAAAGAACATCTAGGACAAGATCCATAGTTGCTACAAAGGGAATAACCCCCATAAAGCAGAATATCTTGTTGGCATGTAACTCGATATTTAGCAAATTAATGGGTCAAAATTCAGGAAAAAGAGAGTCGAGGGCAACATGGTCTGGATCATTCATTCTGTTGAACTAACTTCCACATTCCATTTTCACTTTTGTTTCCATTGGTGGGTAGAGAGGAATGGAATCTGAATGTTTAAGATGGCAATTCAGAGTTCTAGGGCATGTACAAACTCATCTAGTTAAACATAAATTCTTAAGAAAATTGAAGATATTATTAGGATTTTGATTTTGATTAACAAGATTTCATTAGATTAGATTTGATAAGTGATGTTTTATTAGATTAGATTTCTATCTTTGTCATTGTAATTATCTATTTAAACCCTCTATATAGGGTCCTTGTAATTGCAATGAAAGTCAACCAATAAATATCCTCCTCTTAAGTTTCTTTATGATATCAGAGCAGTAGATTGGGTGCCAAATCTCTCCTTTTTCTCCTTCTTATATGCCTATCTGTAAGAGATAGTTAGGAGTTGAGGGGATAATTATGAATTGTTCTCCTTTCCATTTGCATTCAGCTCCCCCACTGTTTCTTTCTCCTGCTTACTTTCCTTTGACAATGCCGTGACCTTCCGTGTATCCCATTTTACTTCTTTTACCACTGCCAGAACTATATCTTCACTTCTTCCAGATACTTCTCGGCCTTTCTGGTATCCTCCAAATCACTTTCCTCAGCCTTCTTCTTTGACAAAATCAGTCTTCTTCTTCTTTCCTCAGCATCTTTTTTCTTTAAAAAGGAAACTATTGCCAAGATCTTACTCTCGACTAAATCGTCCTTGAACATATCAGATTTTCAAATTACAAAGTTGATTACAGTCTCCATTAACCCGAGTGATCCTTGCTGATCCGGGATCGGCTTCAGAACTTCATCATATGGACCTCCAGAAGATTCTGAATGGGGATAGGATGAAGGTTTCTGAATGTCTGAGATAATCGCAAATAAAAATTGCACCTGTGTGAGGTTTTTGTTCAAGGGCTTCAGGCTTGAAGAGAAGATAAAATGGAACGAAAAGGCTAAGGATTTTCTCCTTTGATCTTCTTGACACCCATGATTGCTGCTCAATATCTTATATAAAAGGATCAATTTGGCTTGAATTTCTTTACCACAAATAATAATAATAATAATAATTTTGGCTCAATGTTAGGAAGGGTGTGTCAAATCTACAGCTGGAAAATGTGGGAAAAGAACGAAAGCCCATCAATCTACAGATTCCAGTGTGGATTCTACTTGCTGCTAACCTCATTTCTTTTGTCCTCGCTAAGTACAGTAGTGATGAGGTCATCATTGGAGTCTGACAATAGAACAACACCAAGACTTACCTGAATGCCCTTGTTTTAAATAAGTTCTCAAACAAGAAAACCCCCTTTATCTTTCCCTATCTACCATTCCACTCTATGTAGGGGTTATATCTACTATTAAATCACGAGTCACCATGTCTCTCCACACTACTTCAGCCAAAGTCAATTTGGGTCTTCCTCTTGTCCGTTTAGCACCTCCAATTTGCAATGTTTCACTCCTCATTGGCGCAGTCATTAGGTTGCACATGACCAAACCATCTCAGTCGACTTTCTCTCATCTTATCACTTATTGGTGCTACACCTAAGCTCCCACAAATTGATTTATTTCTAATTCTATATTTTCTAGTCTTGCCACACATCTATTTTTAACAAACTCATCTCAACCACACTCATTTATAAACGTGTTGTTTTGTTGGGCTACCCAACATTCTGCACCATAAAGCACGGTTGATCTTATGGCTGTCTTATAAAATTGTCCCTTAATTTTAATGGTATTCGTTTATCACATGACACTCCAAAAGCACCTCTCCACTTCAACTATCCCACCCCACTACTCTGAGCAACATCATCTATAATATCTCTTTTCTTGTGAATGATTGAACCAAGAAAATGGTCACCCTAGGGTATCTCTTGATTATCAAGCATACCAATTGTGTCATTTCTACTCTTATGTTTACTAGAATTGGATTCAATATATTTTGCTTAATTTGACTTATTTTAAAACCATTTGATTCTAAAGCATACTTCCATAGCTTTAACTTGGCATTTAAATCTCTAGTCTCATCAATCAACACAATATCATCAGTAAACAACCTACACAGTGATACCTCCTCCTGTATATGCCTAGTCAACTCATCCCTAACTAAGGCAAAGAGATATGAGCTCTATGTTGACCCCTGGTGTAAGCCTATTGTGATCATAAACTCACTTGTCTCTCCCCTGAATGTCCTAACGCTTTTTATTACAAAGAAAAAGGAATAAAAATAAAGTACAAACCCAGAAATCTAAGAAAACAAAACTGCAAGCAGTTATAAGAGATTATACTACCAACATACAAAGAGGACAGCTCAACACCCCATTTGGCTAATTTATCAATTAATTCATTTTGTTGTCTAAAAACATGAATAAGGGAACTTTGATGTAGCACATAGCCCAAAGAAACCAATCAAATAACTAAAGCAAGGCAAGTCTGATACCAAAAGGATTTATCAAGGTATGGGGTATGGTTGAAGCCGGTTTCATAAAAAGAATGAGGGGAAACCTCAAAACAGGTGTAGGAAAAATATACTAGCAGTTAATAAAGGGATTAGTTCATGAAACAACTTGATAACCCACTAAATCTTTGTTAGATCACCACCAATATCAACCATCACTCACGTTCCACCATTGGTAACATAAAGATTGAAGAAATAAAAGCATATGGACAGAAAATTACCTGCAGCTAGATCTGGATTAACAAAAAAAAATTACTATTCACAGCATTGTAGCATGCACTGTAGCGCAATAATGGAAGTTGGTTCTTGGCCTCTCACCAAGGTTGCACTAGCTTAGAACTCACTGTTAAGCCTCCATTCTCTGGATGGGTAGGTTAGTAGCAACCGCCATAGCCTCCTTGTCTCAAAATCATTCATTGAAAATAAAATAATAGGATTTTACACTTAAATAGAATCCCCATGCTTATTTTGACCATTTTGCCCAAAATAAAAAGACTCTAATTCTTATCATGCCCTAACTCTAATAACTAATGAATTATTAAATAAAATAGTAAACTCTCCTAAGAAAAGACTCCAAATAGCAACTATGAACTCCACTTGATATGCCAAAAATATCTCCCCCATGATCTTCTTGTGTGCACCCCACCAAGCCCATGTATGGGCCCCACATTGCCTCTAATGTCCCGTCAAACCCCCCTTGTTCAAAAAACTCGACCTCAAGTTTTGTAAAAGGATAAGATCCGCAACACTGAAATTCTCAAACTAAATAACCATGAACCAGATCCTCTATAAAGCATATCCTGATATAGACTTCTCCTCTGGCAAGCATCTGGTAATGGAAAGATTTCGTAATACACCTTTTCAAACACCACATCTGGAATCTTCTCGAGTTCATAAAACTTGAGAAGAAGTGCAAGTGGTTGAGGGTTTGCACATGTCTGGATCATGTTTGTAATCTTTGGCTTATTAGGTAGCAGGGCTACTGTAAGGAGCTATGGTTCTGTTTTAGACTGGGCTGTGTCTTCAGCTTTTAACTTTTAAAAGTCTGGAATAGTTATTTCGGGCTGGTCAGGAACTAAGAGAGCAATATTACATGTATCTATAATCACCACTGGCTCATCTATTCTACCTGAAACATCAGCACCGGCCTGCTCAACACCTTTTGTAACTAAACTCTCAGTCGTCACACTAGCTATAGGCTTGATTTCCTCAGGCTTCTCTAACTTAAGTACCGGTTGGTCTTGAAGTTCCTTGGCTTTTGTCTTAGGCTCTTCTTCCTTAAACAATGTATCAGAATCCACACTTACCTTAGTCTCCTTTTGCTTGGCTTGTTGAGATTTTTCAAGTATTGTCTGAAATTTGGCAAAACCTTCATCTAAGGTGTTCTTAAGGCCAACCTTGAAATCATCATATTTGTGCTTAGCCTCTCTTTTTAGTTGTTCTTGCTTACGATACCAATCAAGCTCATCAATCCTCTCACAGATTAATCGCCTCTTTTGTTGGAGAACAAGGAGCTGACTTCTATCAATATGGTACCCATTTATTTTGTCCCACTCCAAGTCATCAATGTCACATTGAATCTTTTGTAATTCAACTTCAAGAGAATCCTTACACCAAAGTCCAATTAACCATTTATACATGTCCAATCTTGGTGGCCTTACACCACTCATTGTGAACACTAACCAGAAGGACCCTACCAAAGATACCAAAACTGATGTTATCTCCCGTGACTT
>JAOXJP010136830.1:0-13454 GCA_025762735.1 Platanus orientalis | reverse complement strand
GGTTGGGAGCTTTGAAAGTGGATGTAGGCTCGAGTGCTTAACCACTATAAACATTGTGTTGTGTGTATGTGTGTGAATTATCTCTTTTCTCTATGTGTGTTATTATGACATGTTTATCATTTCATATCTTTCACATGTGCAATTAAGTAAAATCTTAAAATAATTGAAAGATCATAAATTACCATTACATTACACTTGAATCTATAATAATTGAAACGTATTTATAAGTATACCAAAATTCCAAGTATTACAACTAACATCTTAAATTGGAATTTTAATTGAGGGTTAATTAAAAGAATTTTTAGATATCCTATTCACCCCCCCTCTAGGATAGAAACCGGACTTTCAAACACCATCGTTGTATCAGGTTATAGCAACGTCACATTATGCTCAGTTACGGTGCTATAATCATCATTTTTTTTTTAATATGTTGTAAGTACTTCATTTTATAAATGAAATATTATTTCAACAAGTTTTAATTTTTTATTTATTGTTGCCATGACGTTGTGGCTTTAAAAGTTCTCGATCTAAAGGTAAAAAAGAATTAAGAGAGAAAAAAACCTTCTCCCTCATAATCAGTTGATCTCTCTTGATTTGGTGGTTGTCTAGATTGTCGAGAATTACAATCGATCTCATAGTCTAACTCGGCGCCTGGGATCAATAGTAAGTAAGAAATTTGTGTCTACATGATAGTGACACCCCTGTACACCAAAATTTATGCCGTCACTTTTTAATAATTGATAGCATTCGTCCAACATGATTGTGGTAAGGGAAAGGATCTGATACACCCAATTTTCCTGTCCTTTCATGTCCTACACACAAGCTGATTACAATGCCAATGAAGTGGGGATTTTGTTTGTCTGTTCTTTATTTTTATTCTAAAAGAGACGTAAGAGAGTCATGTACGTCCTGACCAAATGGCACAATGTTGGCCCAACATTTTATTTGTCACGATGACGATGGTCCCAAATGCCCGTAATGACAAAAACGGCGAAGAGAATGGTTGGCCGTGGTGCTACTCTTTCTACTTGTTTGGGGACCAGCTGCATTTTGGTCTGTGGGCCCATTATAATCACGTTGCCATTTTTGACCAAGTCAGTTAAACCATTTACTACAGGCATTTTAATTGCTGAACATTTTCTCCAATTGTAATAAGGAAGAAATTCTGTGATGACAAAGTATCATTAGTGTTTATAGTGAATTAAAAGCTGACACATGTTGTGTTTCAATTTTAATAAAGTGTTCAGGTGTAAAAAAAAAAACAAATTCAAACACACATCATGTGTCAATTAATGGCATGCCAACAAAGGCTTGTGTCAACACACAAATACATATTTTCCTATCATTCTCTCAAAGAGGATCTCTATTGCTGCTAAAGTACCCTTATCAAATTTCTGAATTGCAGTAAACTCTCATAAATCATAGGAACATGTATTTGATGTGCATAAGAGACTGGCATGTGTTGTTTTTGAATTTGGTGCCTCTTGTTTTTATGTTTTGACAACATTTTATTTTTCTTCTATACACGTTTAATCATTCTCTCCTTAAACCTTATACACCCCACATGATTATGTGGGTGTCATTGTCGGGGTCCCTCCCAAGAGGTGGGATCCACTGTCCTCTTTCATAGAAATGGGAAGCGCATGCTTAGGGTGCCCAAAGGGCTTCCTTTCTTTTTGACTATTTTTGGTTTGGTAGTAGGTTGTTGATTGATGATTTAATGCTCATTTGGTTTTTGAGAGAGAGAATGAAAAATCCGTAGAGGGTCTTTTGGTTTTTTGGTTTTGACAATTCTCTATCTAATCATACAACATAAAAAAAAGAAAAAAAAAAAAAGAATATAAGGGGTTCTTTTTGTTAGCTCCTTCTAACACCCCACTTTCAACCGGACTGTACAAAAAAGAAGGGTTTAGGGGCTGATTTCTCTCCCTTGGAAAAAAAGGAAGAGGTAACAAGTTTCTCTCTTAAGAGTTTGGTTAGTGCATCATCTCCTTGTTAGAGGTAAGTTTTAGTTCTTTAAATCCCCTTGTATATCCATCTTTTTAGATGAAGTTTATTGTGTTATTGGTTGATGATAAAATCCTCTAATCTTGATAAGGGAAGACGTGTAATCTTGCATATGTCGACAAATAGTAAAAGTTTTTTGGACTAGTGTCCCGCGATTTTTCCCTTCACTTTGAAGGGTTTTTCATGTTAAAAAATTATAGTATTGTGATGTCATATACTTAAGAGTATTGTTTCTTGTTTACTTTATTGTTATTTTTTTATGAAATATTTCTTGAATTATTAAAGCCTTTGATTTGCACATAGATGGGACGGTATTGTGATTTCCCAATAAGTGGTATCAGAGCCAGGCTGTGACTATTCGTGTACAAATTATGAAAGTAAGTAGAAGTCAGATAGTTAGCTTAAATGGGAGCAATTAGCTCATTTAGAAGGAGAATATGAAATACCTACTTTATTGTAAGGACTTGTATTCACCCGTAAAAGTTGATGGAGCTCAACCTGAGAATATGTAAAATGATGAGTGAAAGAAGCTAGACTGGAAAACCATTGGGTTTATTCAACAATTGTTAGTTGATAGTGTTTTTCATCACGTCTATATAGAAACCTCGGCACATTCACTGTGAAAGAAATTGGAAGGGTTTTATGAGAGAAAGATTGTGGGAAATAAAGCTTTCTTGATTCAGAAGCTTGTAAATTTGAAGTGTAAGGAAGGTGGTTCAATTACAGAACATTTAAATGAAATATAGAATATTGTGAATCAATTATTCTCTATGAATATGTTGTTAGACGACAAGTTGTAGGCCTTATTACTTCTCAGTTTGCTGCTAGACAGTTGTGAGACATTAGTGATGTCCTTTAGCAACTCTGCTTTACATGAGATTGTTACCTTGAGTCAAGTAACAAGAAATTTGTTGAATGAGGAGATAAGAATAAAATCCTTGAGTTCCTCTACTCCAAAGGCACTTGTCATAGAAAACCATGGGAAAAGTAAAGGTAGAAAGTCTTACAACTATGAGAAGTCAAGAGGAAGATCTAAATCAAGAAAGGAATTAATTTTTACAATTATGGCAAGCTGGGTTAATATCAAGGGGAATACTCGAAACTCAAGAAAAGGAAAAAGAAAGAAAAGGGTGAAGAAACAAGGTGATAAAGATACCACTATTGTTGCTTCTGATGGAGATATTATTATTTATCAAGTTGTGAAAAATGATGTATTTGTCTCACTTGTTAAGATATCGATTGGGATGTTGGCACAGATGATTCATACATTCTACCCCCCACAAAGACCTCTTTACGTTTTACATGTCGGGTGACTTTGTAGTTGTGATGATGGAAAATATCATCACTTCAAAAATTGTAGGGATGGGTGATTTAACATTAAGACCAATGTTGGATATAGATTGGTCATCAAGGATGTGAGACATGTTTCAGATCTCTATTTGAATTTGATTTCAACCGGAAAGTTAGATGAAGAAGGCTACAACAATCAGTTTGGTAATGGACAGTGAAAACTTACCAAAGGGTCTCCTTCTATAGTAAGAGGAAAGAGGTGTTGCATTTTGTACAAGACACAAGTACACTTATGCAAGGGTGAGGTGAACACAACAAATAGTGATTCTTCTATTGATTTGTGGCATAAGAAGTTGGATCACATGAGCGAGAAAAGCTTGCAAATCCTTACCAAGAAACAACTCCCCGGTATAAAAGGTGTGCCTTTAAATGGTTGTGTTCATTGCTTAGTTGGTAAACAACATAGAGTTTCATTTTATAAAAGGTCATCTCAAAGAAACGAAAATATTTTGGATTTAGTTTACTCTGATGTTTGTGGTTCTATAAAAGATAAAATTCTTAGTGGTGCTTCTTATTTTGTTACTTTCATAGATGATGCTTCTAGAAAAGTTTGGGCATATGCTTTGAAAACTAAATATCAGGTTTTGGGTGTCTTCAAGAGCTTCCATGCTATGGTGGAAGGGGAAACAGGAAAAACTTTGAAGTATATTCGCACAGATAATGGTGGCTAGTATATTGAGCTATTTGAAGAGTATTGCAAGAATTATGGTATTAGACATGAGAAAATAATTCCTAAGACCCTACAACACAATGGTTTAGCAGAGATGATGAACCGCGTTATTGTGGAAAGAATTAGGTGTATGCTTTCACACACAAAATTATTAAAATCTTTTTGGGGGGAGGCAATGCACACTACAACTTACTTGATTAATCCATCTCCATTGGAACCTTTGGATAGAGATGTTTCAGAAAGAGTTTAGACCGGAAAAAAGGTTTTTCTGTAGACACTTGAGAGTGTTTGGTTATATGGCATTTGTGCATGTACTTAAAGATGAGTGTTCAAAGCTTGATAACAAAGCAAAATAATGTATTTTCTTGGGTTATGTAGATGAAAAAATTGACTATCGATTATGGGATCTGCTTAACAAGAAAGTGATAAGAAGTAGGGATGTGGTCTTTCTTGAAGACCAAACAATTGAAGATTTTGAAAATGTTGAAAAATCCTAACCCATTGTAGATGATCTTGTTGATATTGATTCAGTTCCTCTCCTTATTGTTTATGATGATGATAAGGGAGATATGCAGGGCAATGGTGAGACAATTAGTGATTATGTTTACACAGGTAATGTTGAATAAAAAGAACTAGGGGTACAAGCCCCGTAGGAACCACCAGTTGAAACTTAGATGAGAAGGTCTATTAGAGTACATCGGGTATCTAAAAGGTATTCACCACATGTGTATGTAATGTTGACAAATGGGGGTGAACCAAAAGGTTTTCAAGAAGCTTGAACTGATGAACATAAAAGGAAGTGGTTGAAAGCTATGCAAGAAGAGATGGATTCTTTGCATAAGAACCACACCTATGACTTGGTGAAGCTACCAAAGGGTAAGAAAGAACTCAAGAATAAGTATGTGTTCAAATTAAAGATGGAAGAAAAGAACTCCCAGCCAAGGTACGAGGCAAGGTTGGTTGTGAAGGGTTTTAGGCAAAAGAAAGGCATTGACTTTGATGAGATTTTCTCATCTGTGGTGAAGATGTCATCCATTTGAGTTGTATTGAGTTTAGCTGCTAGTTTGAACATAAAAATTGAGCAACTAGATGTCAAATTTTTTTTCTACATAATGATTTGGAAGAAGAAATTTAAATGGAGTATTCTGAAGATTTCAAAGTCAAAGGCAAGGTGCACATGGTTTATAAGTTAAAGAAAAGCCTATACGGGTTGAAATAGGCTCTAAGGCAATGGTATAAAAAGTTTGATTTATTCATGGTGAGTCATGGGTACAAAAGAATTGCTTCAGACCATTGTGTGTTTATCAAGAAAGTTTTTTATGGTGATTTTATCATTCCTTTGTTTTATGTTTGTGGGCATCGCGGAAAGATCGGGTGGTTTGTCTGCCCTACTTTGGGTCGGCCTCTAGGCTTTGGTTCAAAGTTGCCACCAACTATAGTTTTTACAGACGAGGTTGGATGCCTACCTCCCTTCCAGGGAAAAAGAGAGTTGCGGGTTTTTTGGGGCCCGGGTTAGGCACTTGGGCCTAGGGTTGATTCTTAGATTGGTCTGGTTTCCAAGGATTTTGGTAAGCTGTTTAATTGCAATTAAGAAAGGTGTTAGGCACCCTAATTATCCACCTTTTTAGGGTGGCTCATCTGATCTAGAAGTATTTAAACTTCATTAAATAGAAAAAAAAAATTTGGGGTTAGTATGCCTGAAGTTCAACTTAAGTTTAAATTCAAGCGTATTGTTTGAAATTGATTTTTACAAGCTATTTTATTAGTAGGGGTTTGTCTTAAGATTGTCAGGGTTAAGTTAAGGCTCATGGGTTTTTGAGGGTTGATTAGACCTTAATTATTCTCTATTTGGTTAGTAAGGGTAAAATGAGAATTTTATCCTTAATATGCCTAATCTTTCAGACGTACGCCTAATCTTTCATAGAGTGAAAATTCAAGCGTACTACTCTAGGTGAGCCCTACATGATCTTTAAAGTCAATTCTAGATTCTTGAAATTGTTCATGAAATGTATTTTGGGGTTTCATATGTTAGTACATTACTTGCGAACCATTAAATATCTGAGGACAAGGGGGGGTATCATTTCAAATAGAAACACCTGAATGACTAGGGTACGTCTGATCTTTCACGCGTATCAACTCAAATGGTCTTCACTTAATTACTTCAACACACGAGAAGTGTTGGGGTTTTTGAGGAAAGATTTTTAAAGGTGTGAGAGCCTCTGTAGGTTGATTGGTCATTTAGAGATGGTTGATGGATTTTTCACTTAGGTATGCATGAATGACCAGGGTATGCTTGAAATATAGGTACCCTTGACCTTTCACAGAGTTAAAGATCAGGTGTCATGTGTGTTTTTCAAAAATCCAACAGCTTATTTTTGGATTTTTTTGCCACTTCTGGAGGTCTGCTGGTCATGGGGCTTTTTAGAGGGGTGGGTGGTTACCTCAGAGAGCCCTCTAAAAAGGCCCAACCCTTTAGAATAAGGTGGGACCCTCTTTTGGATTTTCCCAAAAGGGTGGGTAATGTGCTTTTATCATGAGATCTAAAATAAAAGACAAGTTGTGGGGCTCATTCCACGAGATTTAAAAATGGGGTTAGGCCCAAATTGGGGGGCATTAGGCCTCTTATGGTTTTTCTTGGAGAGATCTTAAACTTGTTTGCATAAAGCCACTGACTAGTTGAGTTTTCAATCTATGACGGACCTTCGGGGATTTATCAGGGGTCAATTTTTTTAGAAAAATGGTGTATTTTGGGGATATGGGGGCAAAATGGTAATTTCTCTACCCTTTTGTGCTTTAATATGGAAAGGCTTATGAAGGCTGGAGAATCTTGGAGAAAATGGGTCAATTAGCCTGGAGTTTTGAGATTTTTAAAGGTGCAGGGGTAAAATGATGATTTGCCAACCCTTTGATGCTTCAATGTGAGAAGGCTTACAAAGGTTGGTTAATTCAAGATGTCTTTACTGTAGAGGGAATTTTGAGAAGTTTTAGAAAAAATGAGTTCAAGTGGGCTTTAATTGGATTTTTAAGGGTGTAAAGGTAAAATGGTAATTTTTTAGCCTTTTAATGCTTCAAAATGGGAAGGCTTATGATGGTCAACAAATTCCAGATGGCCTTATTATGGGAGAATCCTAAAAATTGAGCCTAATAGGGCTTAATTGGGATTTCTGAGGGTACAAGGGTAAAATAGTAATTTGACAACCTTTTGATGCTTCAATGTGAGAAGGCTTATGAAGGTTGTCAAATTCAAGATGGAATAGAGCTGGTGAGATGAAAATTTGGATCTTCAAAGTCCTAGAATGTCCTTAGGATTCAGCTCGATTTATCTTTTGGATAGAGTTCAGACTGCATTATTGTGTTTATAACCAGAATATCCATTGAGATTGTCTGCCTATCTAAAGCTCAGGGGCATCTAGATTTTGGTTCTATCCCATGCTATAATGAACCCATCTAACTCCATTTATTGCCTCAAATCAAATTTGGGTGCTGACAATGTTGATGATATTGATAGTTGAAAAAGACACCATCAAGATTGATAGGTTAAAGAATGAGTTTAGAAAGTCCTTTGTCATAAAGGACTTAGGACCAACACAACAAATATTGGGATATAAAGATCTCTCATGATAGGAAGGCAAACAAGATATGGCTATCACAAGAAAGGTAAATTGAAAGAGTACTTGAAAGATTCAATATGGATAAGGCAAATCCAATTGGCTTTCCACTTGAAGGTCACTTCAAGCTAAGTAGTGAGCAAAGCCCTTCAAGTAGAAGAAAAGAGAAGAAATGAGGAAAGTTCCATATGCATTAGTCGTAGAAAGTTTGATGTATGCCATGGTGTGCACGAGGCCCAATATCACATAAGCAGTTAGTGTTGTTAGTAGATTTATTTTTAATCCAGGAAAAGAGCATTGGGAAGTAGTTAAATAGATACTTAGGTATCGCAATGGTTCTTCTAAGATGTGTTTATGTTTTGGAGGTGGTAAGCCTATGTTAGAAGGTTTTACAAATATGGATTTGGCATGTGACATTGATTCCAAGAAGTTCACATCCAGGTACTTGTTTACTTGTGCAGGGGGTATATCATGGTAGTCTAAGTTATAGAAGTGTGTGGCCTTATCTACCACAGAGGCCGAGTATATTGTAGCTACAGAAGCTTATAAAGAGAAGTTGTGGATGAAGAGGTTCTTTCGAGAACTTGGTTTAAAGTAAAAGAAGTATGTGATTCATTGTGATAATCAAAGCGTTATCCACCTTAGTAAGAATCTGAGTTTTCACTCAAAGTCTAAACATATTGATGTGCAGTACCACTGGATTCTAGACATTTTGGAAAAAAAATTGTTGTAGCTTGAGAAGATCCATACTAACAAAAATGATTCAGATATGATGACAAAGGCCCTACCCAAAGGAATAAAAACATTAGTTTTGTAGAGATGTTATAGGCTTGGATTTGGTGGATCCCTCCTCATGAGTCAGGAGGGGGGGTTTGTTGGGGTCCCTCCCTTGAGGTGGAACCAACTGTCCTCTTTCATAGAAATGGTAAAGGGTATGCTTAGGGAACCCAAAGGGATTTATTTATTTTTGATTGTTTTTGGTTTGGTGGTATGTGGTTGAGCATTTAATGCTCATTTGGTTTCCAATAGAAAGAATGAAGAATTCGTAGAGGGGTCTTTTGGTTTTTTGGTTTTAGCTCTTCTCTATCTAACTGTACAACATCAAATAAAGAAGAAAAGGGGTTCATTTGGTAAGCTTATTCTTCTAACACCACACCTACAATTGGACTGTACAAAAATGAGGGGCTTTTGGGCTGGTTTCTGATCTATATCCAATGAAAACACACCTTTTGGATTTTGGATCTAGCTTGTCTCGTTGATCTGCATCAACATATACATAAGGTATACAACCAAACACTCTTAGGTATTCAAGATTAACCTGCTTTCTTGTCCATGCTTCTTCTGGGAGTCCACTATTTAAAAGTACTGAAGGTCCTCAATTTAATAAATATAATGTTGTGCTAGCAGCATCTACCCAAAATTGCTTAGGCAAACCTACATGTAATATCATGCTTTTAACCCTTTCCACAATAGTCTGGTTCATTCACTCTGCCACGATTTTGTTATGGTATATTAGGGACAATTTTCTCTTTCCTGATCTGATTCTCTGCATAATACTTTTTAAATTCCTTACTACAGTATTCACGTCCATTATCCGATTTGAGTCACTTAAGCTTACAACCTATTTTATTCTCAACAACTCTCCACTTCTTAAAGGTCTCAAATGAAAATCCAGTTTTATCCTAGAGGGGGGGTGAATAAGATTTCTGAAAATTCTTTCAAATTTACCCCCAATTAAAATTCCAATTTTTAGATGTTATGATAATTCTTGGAATTTGATGCACTTAAAAATATAATTCAATTATTGTAATTGCAAATGCAATGCAATGACAATTTGTAACTTTGATCTTTTAATTAATTTACGTTCCAAATTAATTGCAAACATGAAGGATCATATATGAAATGATAAACATGCCATGTAAAGATAAAGAGAAGAGACAATTCACACCACAAGCAAACACACAACACAATATTTATAGTGGTTCGACACTTGGGCCTACATCTACTCTTAAAACTCACAACAGAGTTGCTAAATTTTATTTAGATTGAATTACATAACAATCAAGGTTAAAATTATAAAACCTACAACTTACAAAAGCAAGCTCTACTCCCAATGTGTCCGGTAGGAGCAGTCTATACCCGGTGTCTCCGACGGGTATGGTCTACACTACCAATGTCTCTGGTGGTAATGCTATGGTCTACACCTGGTGTCTCCAGCGGGTGTGGTCTACACTCAGTGTCTTTGACAAGTGCTAAAGTCTCAAATAAATATTTAAATCAATACACATTGCCTCACAAGGCTTGTATATTGCTTGTTGCACATGAAGGTGGTTGCTCCTTTATTGAACTAGTGTGCCAATGGGTTCTACTAAGCTTCCAAGAGTGTCTCTTACTTCTTAGAGCTTTTCATAAGGGTTTACTTGGGAGTAGAACCTTCACCTTGTTTCCATCTTCTTGTTCTCCCAATGTTGAGTACAAGGGAAGCACTTAGATGGCTCTTTGATCTTCAATGAATGCCCATTAATGGAGCCAACTTACTAATTGGAAAGGTAGAATGTTTTGCTTTCTCTCTCTCTTGAAGACTTCTTCTCTTTGCTTTTGGTGTATTCTTGAGTGTTAGAGAGCCTTATGCTTCTTTCATACTTATAGAAGACGAGCACGGTCGTGCACCCTTAATATGACATCTATTGCAATGGTCAAAAAATCACAAATGTAGATCTGTATATTTTTTTGAATTTGGTGGATTGATCCGACATCCCCAGATTGATCCGGTGTCTCAGTCTGAGACACCTGAGCTTTACCAAATCAATCCGGTAAGTAGCAGATCAATCCACTAAGTGCAGATTGATCTAACACCACCCGGATCGAACCACTTCCCCTGATTTTCTGCTAAAATGCATTGAACCTACTTCCACTCACTTGAGAACATATGTAGGTGGCTTGGGTTTGTCTATAAGGTCATGTAAAGTGCTTTTGTTCTTTTTAGCCTATGTCTATCACTTTATATACCTTTACAAACCTTTCTTTAACTTGAGAAACCTCAGTCTTCAAGTCTTCGAATCTTGGCAATCTTGGGAATGGATCATCCTTGACTTTAAGTGATTAGAGCTCGTCTTTCTTTTTGAAAACCAACCACTCGATGATTATAGACATGACTAAAATATGCAATATGCTCATACCATACCTAATCTACCATTCCATGTATTTTACAAATTATGGAATTGACAATATACATTAACATAAAATACATTAGACTTATGTTTAAGGACATAAACTCATATCTTTCTAGTCAAATCATCAATAAAGGCAACAAAATAATGTGAGTCACCGATAAAACATACCTGAGCTGACCCCCATAAGTTAGTGAGAACTAGTTCCAACCGCTCCTACTTGATTTCCCTTACACCCTTAGTGAAGCTAACTTTCTTTTGTTTTCCATAAACACAGTCATCACAAAACTCTAGGGGCAATGCCTTTAAACCTGAAAGTGTCCCCCTTGAGTGGAGAATCTTCATTCCCTTTTCGCTTAAATGTCCCATCCTACAGTGCTAGATATCTAAGTCTACACCCTTAGCTACAACTGAAATAAAGGTAGCTATATTTTCCATCAGGTAAAGTGTCTCTTCTTTCTTTCTGCAAGCTACAACCAAGGTACCCTTTATGATTTTCCATAAATAGTCTCTTGTGGAAACCATGCTATAACCTGAACTTGTAAGTTGGCCTACTGAAATCAAATTTTTTTTAGATAAGGTACATGATACACATCGTTTAACATCCATGTACTCCCATTTGGGAGACTAATCAAAACATCTCCATTGCCCACTATATTGCAAGGTTTATCATCTCCTAGAAACACCTTACCAAGGTCACCTTGCATATAGATGTGGCATGAAAGGATGCTCCTGAATTAATCACCCATGACTCTGACTTGTTGTCTAAAGCTATAACTAAAGCATCTTCAACTTCTTCAACAAAATTTACGGAAGCCTCCTTGTCCTTATTGTTGGTATCATGCATGTTCTTCTTTAGAGCCCTATAATCATTTTTTAAGTGCTCTTTCTTCCCACAATTCCAACATTCTACCATAAGTTTTTCAGATCTTGATCTGCCTCTTGACATGGATCTACCCTGATCCTAGTTCTTGTCAATTATTCTTTCTCTTCTTTCTATATTTAAAGCACTGCCTAAAGTTTCTTCTAAGGATGTGGATTTTCTGCGGACTTCTTCACTGAGAATCACACTTACCACATCATTATACTTCACGGGGTTAGAACTTGAGGAATTATTGACAGCCATTACCAAACCATCCCAACTATCTAGTAAAGATGAGAGAATCAACAAGGCCCCCTAACCTCACTATCAAAATTGATTCCAACCAAGGTTAATTGGTTGGTAACTATATTGAACTCGTTTAAGTGTTCAGCCATAGAAACACTTTGTTGGAAGCCGATGGTTTTTCATACATTCAACAAAGAGCTGGCATTAAGTCTTTTATTATTTTTTTCATTAAAAATATTAAAAGCTACCGATGAAAATAATCTAGTACTTCTCAATCTACATCTGTCATTGTCACCAGCTTTTTGCTCTTTCGTCTAAGGAGTTGATAAAGATTCTTCTAATAGAGATAATCCTTTATCTACATCTTTTAGAAAACGAAATTCATAACGTTGAATTTTTCAACACTGAACCGTGCATGTTCCTCCACCATTATTGTTGCCACCATTGCTCTCACTCGAACTAAACCTCACTCTGATACCAATTGTTAGGATTATTTTACCTTCTTCGTCATAGAAGAAACATGATACAATGAAATTAACAAACAAAATGAAATAAGAAATCACACACAACACAAGATTTATGTGGAAAACCCCAGTTTAGGGAAAAACCACGGAACCGCAGAGAAAACTTTCACTATTTGGAAAAACTCATCTAATACGATCTATAATTTTTGAAACCTCTCTCTCTTCCTCACACGTAACCCTAGAATGAAATATATAAATACCCCAAAACCCTAATACATATGCAGATATAGTTCAGATCCGTTCTAATTCATAAAAACATAAAATTGGGCCAAACTAAAAATTTTTGTATTCGGGTTGTATCTGAGTCAGATTTCTGGTTGGAAATCCTAATGCTAACCCAAATCAAACTTCACACATTACACTTCCACCAACATTTCTATAGCCTGCAACAATATCTCCATTATCTTGTGATTTCAACAACACCACCACTACTCTTATTTGTCTGGTTTATAATAGCATCATTATGCCGAGTGTCTACAACAACAACATTACAACCCCATATTTATACAACACTCACTACAAGAAAAAAAAGCTTTTTGTGTGACGCAAAAAATTAGAGGTTAACGTAAAAAATACTTTTGCTGCCAACTTTTTAGTTGACGCAGCTTGATGCAGTAAGTCATGACGTAAAAAAACTTTGCATCAACTCAGTAAGTTGTCAAGGAAAAGAAGGCTCTTTAACGATAACTAAAATCCTTTTGTGTCAACTTTTAGTTGACGCAAAAAGGAGTCCTTTAACGACATGAAAATATGTTTTTTTTACGACAACTTTAATTGACATGAAAAGGTATTTTTTTGTGACAACTTTAATTTATGCGAAAAAGTGATTTTTTCTACGGCAACCTAAGTTGATGCGAAAAATTGATTTTTTTGAGGCAACTTAGTTGACACGAAAAAGTGATTTTTTTGTTAACTATAAAAACACATTTCCAATTTCAATTTTGATTAGGGAATAGAAATGAAACCACAGCCACAAATCAAGAAAAATATGAATGTTAATATTTTAAAACTTTATTT
>JAOXJP010136819.1:0-13454 GCA_025762735.1 Platanus orientalis | reverse complement strand
TATATATATATATATATATAAAAGCTGAATTTTAACAAGCTGAGTTTAGTGAAACTCGGATTAGGCTCATTTATTAAATGAGCTTGAAACAAGGCTCAAGCTTAGCTCATGACAAACCCAACTCCGAGTTGAACCGGGTTAATTCGACTCATTTCCACCCCTAAAAATATGGAGGAAGAAAAAGAGGATATTGGGAAGATAGAATGATTGTCTGTTTTGAGACAGACCTCTAAAGGCATGCCATTGATTGACATATGATGTGTTTTTGAATTTGATGTCTTTCATTGACCACCTACTTTTTCAACTTAACACTTTTTTGGACTCTTTTACCCCAGAAACAACACGTCTGTATATAATTCACCATATACACTATAGGCATTTTTATCACAGAACATTTGCATCGTATACAGGATTATAGAGGGTGTTTTAATATTGATACATTTCTTAATGATTAATGACAAAGGCATTTATGGAGGAGGGTATTTTAGTAATGATACATTTCTTCGTGACAAAGCCACTGCGGTTTGTCTCTTGAAGCCTTTTGCTTTTTTGCACCCACTGCTTTTTGGCACTCACCCACTGCGCGGTATAAATATGTAACTCTGTAAGCATTTGGCCACGGCCGCAGGTTCCGCACTTCTACTGACTTGCCGAGAAACCGGTCTGGTTGGTACACATTTTCTTAATTTGTTCTCATATGCTTGTTTAAATTTGCAGTTTTGTAGCTGATTTTAGTCCATCAGGTTGTACATTATATCTGCAAGCATTTGGCCACGACCGCAGCTTCTGCACTTCTACTGACTTTATGTCTGTTTAGATTATCTTGTTTGGGTTGTTAAAAAATTCCTTGTTTAAAATTATTATGTTTATAGTTTCAATTTTTTCTTGATTGTTCTTTGTTTTTAAAAGAAAAGAAAAGAAAAGTCTGAACAGCTTGGTTTTAGCAGAAAGTGTTGAATTCTTTTGAGTTCCTGTTATCCTGATGGCATACATCCCACCACATAAGAGGCATACAAATGAGTCAGAGAGGACATTGGCCACTCCTTGTGAAGTGCACGCCATATATAGATTGTGGATGGTTGGTTTGACAGATGATGATCAATTTCCTGCTTCTGTTCGGCTGGAGAAGACAGTTTCCCTTAAATATTTGGAAGGGAGAAAGACAATGCATTTAGTGGGTGGCCATCCACCAAGAGGTTTCCACTGACAACTTAATAGATATATGCTCATTCTTTTATCTGTTGCATTTATTAAGGAGAAGTATTCAATTTAAGCGTATTTTTTGTATTGCTTTCCTAGAGGTTAATGAGACTACAAGTAGCTCTGGAATAAGCCCATGGGTGTCTATAGCAGAGAAGATACTACCAGACCTGCTTACAGCTTTGCAAGATGTGAGGAACGGAATAGATGTACAAGAAATTCAACCCGTAAATCCTTATTTTGTGGCTAGAATTGGCAAAATTCTCTTTGATCGGTAAGATTTTAAATCCTTGTGCAGTTTATACTCATGATTGCATACTCATATATGTTACTACGAGTTTTTATTGTTTTATTTATATATTCATACATATTAATGATACCTTATAAAATACTTCTCTGCAATTGCTTCAAGGAAAACATATAAAAATTATCCATCAAATTCTGGATTATTGATACTTGTCTTTACAAATGAAGTAAAGAGAAGTATAATTGGAAATCTAGAATTCGATTAATCCGACTCTACATGGCTGTCCTTAAGGACTATATGTGACCACATGTGCAGAAGATTGGGACCCTATATTTAATGTATCCTACCTAGTATTGACAGGTCCAAACATATTGAATGACTGCAACCATTCTTTCTTCACTCTTCATTTGAGTAGTTAACAATACACTTTTTATTGTACAGGAATGATTAAGAAGATACTATTAAACCTCTAGTGAATATCTGCAGATTAGATAGTTGAAAATTTTCTGAGAATGCTGCGTTTTGCTGTAGGTAGACCCCTAGTTAGGCCCTATACAGTGGTGGGAAGACTTGAAAACACTTCGAAAACAGAATGCCTAGTGTTTTAACTTATTAATGTTTGAAACACAATATCATATGACATTAGACAGTTTTCAGATCTTTGCATGACAAAGCCTTACCTGTTGTCTCAGTGCACTCATTATTAAAATGCTTCAGTGAGTTTTGGTTTTTAAAGGACAATATCTCTATGAAACAATTATTTATACATGCCTTTTCTAGAATTATTTCTGATAATAAAATTAGCTTTATTTTTTTATGCTATTCATGGTTTCGGTTATTTGGCTGTGAGAAGAAAACATATTATGTATGAATTTATTATGTGAATTTAGCTCTGATTGTTCCAATTTGAACTGGGTATTAAATCATTGAAAGAAAGAAAAAAGACAGAAAAAGAATGAAACAATAAGAAGCAGATAAATTACACATATTAAAGAAGAAAAATTATTTGTTTATGTAGGAAAAGGGATGAAAGTATGTTATCTCTCTCCGCTCTAATTAAAGCCTAGATTTATTTGATTCAGGAAAGCTTCTATTATGCTAGACACTATTAGCCGAGCATCAGCTGTTGAAACCGCTTTAAGTCCACTGAGGAGATCATTTCACACAAATATTCCTCGTTCATATATGGAATCCATTCTAAGTGGTGTCATTCCAAGGATTGGAATTGATTTTGCAGAAGAGAAAGAGCGATACATTTTGAAGGTAATTTGCTCAGCTTACCACCTCTATGGTTGTAACTTATCAATTCAGTTGGCTGTGCACTTTTCAGAATTTTTCTTATTTCATGTAGGTTTCTGACAAATCTCAGCCAGATATAATCTTGTCATGCAAATGCAAAGTAATGGAAACTGAGGGAAAACTTGTATACCACCAGGCAAGTTTTTTGTATTCCTCTATCATGGATGTCTGATTAATATGTTATGTTGCCATCCATGCCTATTCTTTCGACAGTAAGGAATAATTTTCTTCTCTACAAAAAGGGGGGAAAGAAAGAGAAAGGGAAAAAAAAAATACTTTAGTCTGATGCAAAAGAACTCTCTTTCCTGCTCTGTAGAAGATGCACAGGTAGCAAGTTTGCACCACAATTAGATGGGTCTCCCAAAGAGACCTTGGCCAAAAGTCTAGTTGTAAGCATCCATTCATGCTAGAGACCTTTTTGTGGATCGTACACCTTATCTTCTCTCACCATTTAAAATGATATGATGGATCACAGGGCTAAGATCATCTTAGTGGATCAAAGTTTAGCCTTGTAGTGGGTCTCATCTTATGGTTGATCTTGAATTCTTTGCATGTGTGCTATTTGTAGTCTTGTGAGGAGGACACAGTGTAACTGGCTATTTTCCCATCTTCCTATTGAACCCATTCCCTTGCAATCATTTCTTTTCTACAATTGAGGATTTCCTAATTTAACAGGATAAATGTTAATAGTGCTTTTTCAAAACCAGGAGCATGGAAATGACAATTTTGGAACTTTAGGTGGTGTTTGGACTTTGGATGTCGTGTTAAGCACTCATCTGACAGGTTCATTAAAAAGGAAAAAGCTAAGAACTATTTTTTCTCAAGTTTCTTTCAATGCCCAAATTTAACATATCCGACAACTGGCATTCTATTTTTTATCTACTTTTCTTTCAATGCCCAATTTTAGTATACCTGGCGGTTGGCATTCTATTTTTTGTTTTTGATGCATTTAGTATGGAAACAGTGTATTCAACATGTTAGGAAATCAAACAACATGCATCCAAACACTGCATAGGAAGTAGAAATTTCTATCCAACATCCGTATAATAATGAAGCCTGATTTGGTATCTTAATGTGTCCCCGATTATATGTTTTATTTTTGTATGTTGACATGGTTTCAAATGGTCCAAATTGCGGGTTCCCAGTGTTGTACCTCCAGGACCATTCAACTTCAACATGTTAGTTTTTGAATAATTTATTCCTTTTATTTCCTCTTTTATTACCTACATGATGTCTCATATAGAATTTCAAAGAAAGAGCAGCCAAGCTCAAAAAATTGTTGCAGCTCACATCCAAACCTGTTGTCTTATATTTTGTAGATGGAAATAAGGGGAAGGCGTTTCCTGATCGTAGACATGTCGTGTCTTGACAAGAATCTAGACCTGAGGTTGACGCTGTTCACCAAGAGGAAGTTGGATATGAGTGTGAGTTCTGTACTTATGTTTACTTTGGTCAGAATTCAACTTTAAATAATGGTTTAGTAGGGTTTCTCATTAGCAACTGAATCTGTTATATCTCTTAATATCATGAAATTTTCTGAAAAGAAGCTAGAATAACCAAACTTTATGTTCTTACAAGATTCCTTTTTTTTTTTTAAATTATCATTGGATAAAAGCCAAAGATTTTATTTCAATTAGGTCTGTCATTGGTCCAACCCTCCCAGCTCCCTAGAGTTATGGGACCAGCACTGGGAAATGACCTTTTTATTGGAAAAATAATGATTTTATTTCAGTAAGTTTTTATAATTTTAAGTTTATTAATATATGATTTAAGTTATGTAATTGCTAACATATATATTTTTCTTTCCCCCGGATTCTTAAGAAAAAGTAAATTAAAAAACAAGAAGGATTACTTAAGTAGATATTTTCTTGCTAAACCTAAGAGCAAGATTATTGATCATGCTGACTATATGCATAATTTTCAGGACGATGAGTTACATGGCATCAGAAATTTAATAAGCTCTGCAATAATAGATCCAGATGTGAAGGGAGGGCTGAGATGGCCTCAGGGGCAGGAATCCTTTGGGGATAGATTCAGTGTTGTTGGTGCTTGGCACTACAAAGTTAAATCTTTTAAAAATTCATCAATTACACTCAGGTTAAGAGATGCAGATCGATCTAATTTCAACTCTTCAACAGGGGAAATTACAAGGGAAGTTGTTCTGAAGATGCCAGGAATAAACACACAGTTGAGGGTGAGTTCTGTTGATCTTATGAATGATTGTAGCTACACTCTTAAATTTTTTTATTTGGAAATTACAAAATATCTCATTGGAGGATCCTAACTACCTGATCTATTGCACTGTTTTGGATGCTTGGAAAATATGGTGAACTGCCCAGACTCCAGAATAATGTCATATGGATCATATGGTTAAAATCACACCGATTTATTTGGTTTTGAACACCAAGGATTTATTTAAGGATGATTGAATGGTGCATACAAAAATGTCTGCCCATGTGCAATATGTATGGCAGTGAGCAATGACCTTTTTCCATCCCATTAAGTCATCTTCTTATGCATGTTGCATATGCTTAGCTCATTCTGTCAACTTTTGAAATTGAGTATTATTTTCCCTTGGAACCATTTTCCGACCAGATGGAATGACTTTTACCACTATGAACTTGAATCTGGGTAAGACTTATGTACTTGAAGGACAGACAGGTTTGATGACCTAAATTGCATACCATAGACATGACTTTATTAAGCCAGACTACTCAGTCAATGAGTCACCTCTTGTTTTGGCTACTACCCAAAGTTGAAATGATTAGACTAGTCTCACTATCTTATATATGTAAACCATCCACAGAGTGGACTGGATTGATGGGTTGGTCAGCAATTTACATAGCTCTTCAATATGCTTTCCTTTGAGAAATTTCTACTTTTCAGACTTCATTTTTCATATTGGAGCCCCTTTAACCAATCTATTGTGTATCAGGATGGTTTCCCAAATTTTCCCTTATCTATGCATGCGATCTGTTTCATGGCTATGCCTTGCATGCTGGCATCTGTGGGGTCATTTCCTAAGATGCTATAGAGAACATGGTTTTTATTTTAGTTTGTTCATTCTCTTGAAAAAAAAAAAAATTTGTGTGGTTTTATAACTGTCTATTCTTGAAATTTTCAGGATCAGACTGTGGATATAGGCTCCGTCACAAAGATGCTTCAAGACACGTTGAAAATGATTGGGGACCACTTTTTAAGTTGTGATGAATCTTGTCCTTGATATTATATTGTGAATCATCTACTCTCTATATCCTTGTAAATAGTATTTGCTGTTAATACTGCTTTCATTGAGGCCATTTTATGATCCTTGAGCAGTGCTTCAACCTATCTTTTCTGTTGGTTTATGTGTGACAAATTTCTTACAATTAGTTTTTCCTTTTCTTTTTTTGTTGTTGCTCTCGAAAGAAACTTTCTGTGTAAGAAAGAAAAATTTAGTGGAAGATTTCATTTTTTTATACTGTTTTCTGTAATTGAATTGTTCAGTGTGAAGTGATATTTTGCACACATACAAAGTCTTGTGTCCATTCACTATTTGTGGTACTGTAGTTCATTTTATGACAAATTTAAAGTGATGAGAATTTTGTTTTGTTTAAAAGAACAAGATCACGACAAGACGATCACATACATGGGATCAAAGACCTACCAATGAACGGGTTGATTTGTGAGATAAGGACTATTTTATCAGTTCAAATTGGTGTTTTGACTTTTGAACAATCATGCGGATGCAATGGCTAGGTTTCCATTTATCTTCGAAATGGCCATGATGTTGCTAGGTTGTTCTCATAAAGTTATCTTACTGGGTGAGTAGTGGGAGACTTTTAATTTTTAGCTTATTTTAGTTCTTTAAATTTCTAGCATGATCACTTGATGAAATGTAGAGGAAGGGTTGACTTATAGGTAGTGCAAGGAAACTCTTTTAACAACCTAACAGAGAAAATGATAAAAAAAAGAAAAAGAAATTAAGGGCCTGTTTGGGAACCATTCTCTAGATTCTCTTCTAGGATCAAGAAAATGGGTTTTGGAGATTTTTCATTTTTTGGAGCTATTTCCTAACTAGATGAACATTTTGTAATATTTCCTGATCTCTGATTCGCCTGATCTTTCATAGAGTGAGAGACCAAGCGTATGACTTCAATTGGGTCTCACTTGACGCTTGTTGTTAATTCTAGATGTTGGAATTCACACAGAAGACATATTTTTACAGTTTTATAGGTTTTTGGGTTGTTGGAAGTATCTAGACATTTTAGGACACCATTTGAGGCTTCTTTGGTCAAGTACGCTTGAAATGATTAGGGTACGCCTAAAATGTATATTCGCCTAGCGTACTACTTGAATTGGGTCTTTTTGGTCTCACTGATGTGTCAGGTGGCTGGGACTTTGTGCTGAAGTCTTTTTAGGGATTGAGGGACCATCCATGGGTCACTATGGGATTAAGGACAATTTAGGGATTTTCTTTGTTTTGGTACACCTGAAAAGCCAGGGTGATCAGACGTATTGTTTATTTTTCAGAGAAATAACAGCCTGTTTCTGGGTTTTTGGGCTACTTCTTGGGGTCAACTAATCCTGAATATTTTTTAGGGGGTGGGTAACATCCCTAGAAGGGTCTCTAAGAATCCTCAACCCTTGGAGAATGGGTGGAGCCCACTTTTGAAATTTTTCAAAAAGAAAAACACAGTATTTTTAACACAGGTTTTTCAGTAAAGTCCAAGTTGTGAGGCCCATATCTTGAGATCCAGAAATTAGATGGGTCTCAAATTTTACAAAGAAGTTAAGGGGTCAATCAGGAGTCTGCAGTTAAAATTTTAGATCAAGATTCATTTTCTAAAGAGAGTTATAGCATAAACAACATGAACAACTACTTAAGTACAGATTTTGAGCAGCTTAACATGTATTGAAAAATAAAATGCAGTAAAAATAGCTAAGATTGATAAATGAACTTTAAAAAAATTACATGGTTGAGTTAGTTAACTAAATATTAAACCAAGAATTTCGACAGAACTCATCTAGGAAGATGCTAAAAAAATTACAAATGATGGATTACTCTGTAAAATAGTGTATGAACACACTGTTTTATGGGGTGAAGTGAGGTTCATTCTTGGAACCAAGCCACATTTCACATTCTCTGAGTTCCAAATTGGACTCATGGATAGGTTTAGGGGTTAGTGATATATGATGTAAGTCACTGACCCCACTTTGGTTTAAAAAAAAAAAAACATCCAGCTTTCTCAAACAATCATAAACAAAACAATAGAAAAAGGGGGAACCAAATTGTCTCCTCTATGTCTCACTAGTGGGTCCAGGGGTGTAGGGTTTTTACAGCATGGGAATAAGAGGTTTAAGACTTAAAGAGGGGGGGAGAGGGGGCCTACCTGACCGTGGGTTGTTCCTCGTTCTTTCCTTCATTTTCCTTTTCTTCTTCTTTCTCTCTTTTATTTCCTTTCCTTTTTTTTTTTTTTTTTTTGCTTTTTTTGGTTTGCCTCCCCTATCCATGACTTGGAGGAGGTATTTGTAGTGGAGACCCAGGAGGCTAAGGTAAAGAGGAAGTGTGTGGAAGGGGGTGAGGTGGTTGGAAGAGAAGGGGGTAAAAATGGGTGGTGGGGAGTGTAGTGAGGTGGGGTGTTCTAGAAGGGTAGTTGTGAGGTGGCTGGCCATGGTGAGGAGGTGAGGGATGTGTAGAGGAGGTGAGGGTGAGGTGTCCCCTTCTAGAAGCTTTCATGGAGATGGGGTGGAATGTGTAGATGAGGGTGAAGAGGTGGGCCCTCCTACCACATGTAGGAAGGGGATAGGGTGTGAGGGAGAGAGTGGGGCCCATAGGGAGGGGTATAGGGTTAAAGGAGGTAATCTCAAGGCATCCATCCTCCATTTGGAATATTCTAAATAGGGGGTGTAGGGTTTAAAAGAAGATTCAGGGGTATTTGGGGTTAAAAAATGAGATATTTTGTCCAACTTTCTTCCCTTTATAGTCTGGGCTTCCTTTTTGGGTCCTATAACTCTCAAATTTTTTAGGTGAATAGGTTTTTCACATCTCCTGGACATTCTGGTCGCAATACAGCTGATGGAATCAGAATCGGGTGTTTTGAGGGCGATTTTCTAGTCTTCAATGAACACAAAGGTTTTGTGCTACAGACTAAAAAATTACATAGACTTGTGTAACGAAGTGCATTACTTACTTGTCCTTGACAAGTATCGCGGTTTTTCCATTCCTTACAATGTCCCGATGTGACAAGCTACAAGTAGAGGGCCAAATAGGGTTTGTTGGGAGTTTTTAAGGCTTTTTCCAAAAGCCGTGGTGATTCCAAAAAATCAATGTTATGTATTTCTTGCGCGAATTCCATCTGAGGATTTACATCTTGCAAGCAACAGATAGACTATGGGGTAGAATGACATTGCTCACACCCGAAGAGCAAATGCTGAAGTGCTTTCTGTAAGTTCACAACCGACGTGAAGTTACCAAACCTTGTGTGGCATAGTCGGGGCTAGTGGTGTTGGGAGAGGTTTTTAAGCCAGCTCAAAGGCTGTGGAGATCCCGAAAGATCAGTGCTAAATATATTATGATTACTTTTAAGGGATCATTTCATGAACAACAAATATACTTTATGGAATGATGCTCTAACACCTGACTATGCCCAAACAGCTAGAATGTCAGAAAATTTTCCCTTAACATCATTACAAACATGATGCTAATGAACCTTGTGCGGCGGTCATGGCTTGTTGGGAGAAAACATTAAGCTTGCTCCAAAAGCTATGGTGATCCCGAGAGATCGATACTAAGTATTATCTTGTCATGGATAATAGATAGGCTATGGTATGATGGTGACATTGCTCACACCCGAAGAGAAACATCGATGGGTTTTGCCTTTTTATTATACCACGTCGACATGGAATTACTGAACCTAGTGTGGTGGACAGGGCTTGTTGGGAGAAAAAAAATTTTAAGCTTACTCCAGAAGCTATGGTGATCATAGAAGATCAGTGTTTTATATCATCTCATGACTACCATCTGAGGGATTACGTCATGGACAATAAATAGGCTATGGCATGATGATGATATTGCTCATGCCCAAACAGTAACATCAGGCTTTTTACCTTTTTATAATTCCCTAGTGACATGGGATTACTGAACCTTGTGCGGTAGTTAGGGTTTGTTGGGAGAAAAAATTTTAAGCTTACTCCTAAAGCTATGGTGATCACAAACGATCGGTGCTACATATTATCTTATGACTACCATCTAAGGGATTACGTCATGGATAATAGATAGGCTATAGTATAATGGTGATATTGCTCACTCCCAAAGAGCAACATTAATTTTGCCTTTCTTTAATACCACGCCAACATGGGAATACTGAACCTTTTGCAACAGTTAGGGCTTGTCGGGAGAAAGTATTAAGCTTGCTCCAAAAGCTATGGTGATCGCAAAAGATTGGTGCTACGTATTATCTCATGGCTACCATCTGAGGGGTTACATCATGGATAATAGATAGGTTATGGTATGATGGAGATGTTGCTCATGCCCGAAGAGCAACATCAATGGGTTTGTCTTTGACTGGTCTATTAGCTAAAATCTATGCGGGCTGATTCGGCCTGTTTGTCTTGTCTTGAGGTGTGAAGAAAAAAGTGTTTGTTTTGCTATTGTTGCTGTTGTTGTTTTGTTTGATATGTGACATTTTCTTGCAAAAGGGTAAAAGAAATTGTTATGTTATTGTGCTTGAAAATGACCTTTTGAGACGGTCAAGTGATTGATACCTTGAGGCATTCAAGAAAGCCACAATTTTTTAAAGCGACCGTTAAGAGGGCCTCAAGATTTATTTAATGGTGGCATTTAGTATGGCTTGATGTTTGTGGGTACTATTTTTTTTGTTTGAGGGGGGTCCTAAATATGGCCTCAATGTTTGTTTAAAAGGGTCATTCAAAATGGCCTCAAGGGTTGTTCTAAATGCGGCTTTCAAGATGACCTAATTTTTGTCTGAAAGCGGCCTTCAAAATGGCCTCAATGGCTTTTTTTTGAATGTGACCTTTAAGATAACTTGATATTTGTCTAAAAATGACGTTCAAAACGGTCTCAAGTAATGTTTTGAATGTGACCTTTAAGATGGCCTAATATTTGTCTAAAAGCGGCCTTCAAGACAACCTTCAAAATGACCTTAAGGGTTGTTTTGAATATGGCCTTCAAGACGGCCTGATATTTGTTTGAAAGCAGCCTTCAAAACAACCTTAAGAGTTGTTTTGAATGTGGCCTTCAAGACAACCCCCTTTATTTTTGTGCGGCCTTGAAAATTGGCCATTGAATGAAATGATCTTGTGGTGTTTATGACTTTCAGACCTAATTCTAAAGAAGGCATATATCCAATACTTTTGTAGGCAGGGCATGACCAGGTTGATTGATGAATGATCTGAATTGTGACTTTTGAGTTGTTTGTACTTACTGTTTTTTCATGAAGGGTCTTTATTCTAGAATTTCCTTAAAATAGTTTGATCATGCTCCCTTGAGACTTTGGGATAGGGATGAGATTTTGCATGTCTAATCCAGGAAATAAATTGAATATTGTCTGCATATGTTATTGTCAGCACCCAAATTTTGACTTAAGGCTCAGATGGTTTCATTACAACATGGGATAGAACCAAGGTCTAGACACCCCTGAACTTTGAATGGTCGGGCATTCTCAATGGACATTCTGGTTGCAAACACAATAAAAGTACTCCAAACCATCATCATCTTGAATTTGCCAATTTCACAAGCCTTCCCATATCAAAGCATTAAAAGGCTGACAAATTACCAGTTTACCCCTACACCCTCAGGAGTTCAAATCAGACCCAATTGAACTCCAACTTTTAACTTCTTTACATCCACAAGATCACTTTAACTTTAATTTGCCAACCTTCATAAACCTTCCCACATCAAAGCATCAAAAGGTTGGTAAATTACCATTTTACCCCTACACCTTCAGAAGCCCAAATCAGACTCAGTTAAACCCCACTTTCCAACTTCTCATCAACAAAGACACATTGAATTTGCCAACCTTCATAAGCCTTCCTGTGTTGAAGCATCAAAAGGCTGGCAAATTACCATTTTACCCCTACATCCTCAAGAGTTTAAATCAGACCCGATCAAACTCCAATTCCCAACTTCTTTACACCCACAAGAACATCTTGACTTCAATTTTCCAACCTTCATAAGCTTTCCCACGTTGAAGCATCAAAAGGCTAGCAAATTACCATTCTACCCCTGCATCCTCAAGAGTTCAAATCATACCCAATTGAACTCCAATTCTCAACTTCTTTACACCCACAAGAACACCCTGTTTTCCATTTGCCAACCTTCATAAGCCTCCCCACATTGAAGCATCGAAAGGCTGGCAACTTACCCCTCTACCCCTGTATCTTCCAAAGTCGAATCAACCCTATTTTTGGACCTATTCTCTCCACAATTTCTTAAGTGCTTTCTACAAAGAAGGCACCTAGGTCTCAACCACTTTCCACAAGACCTCCTGTGTGAAACCCCCAAAAATTGGTAAATGACCATTTTACCCCTACACCTTTAAAAACTCAAATCACAGGCTATGAAGCTCATTTTTTCTAGGATTCTCTAACCCTCATCAACATTCCCATATTGGGGCACAAAAAAGTAAGAAAATTACCATTTTACCGCCACACCCTCAAAACACATTATTTCTCCCCAAAATCGAAATCCTGGAAAAACCCTGAAGGCTCGATACAAATCAGAAATTCACTCAGTTAGTGGCCTTACTCCCAGGAGCCCTAAATCTTTCTAAGGAAAATCCCAAAGGGCACAATGCCTCCCAATTGTCATAATTTGACTTCGGAATACATCAAACACCCCTATATCAGTCATGGACACTCAAAGAGCTCCCAAAAACTCTCCAGAGAGCCAAATCCATCAAGGTCAAGCTCATTCTCTTCATTTTCTCAAGATCTTCAATAAATGCCCTAATAAAGGAACCCTTTCTCAAACCCTACACTACTTATCAACTCAGTTCTTCATCAATTCAGGCCATGCTCATCGATCAGATGACCCCTGTTTAGAAATCTCCCAAAAATTTACCAAAGACCAAATCCTCAGCCTGTCAGGTCCTAGGGCATTGTAAGACCTGAGCCTAAGAAACCATAATCATAAATATTCTCCACCCAAACTCAAAAAATCCAGTCACAAGTCCAGGTAGTATTCGTCGCAAGACAATTCAGGGCTCGGAGTGCAACTTTCAGCTCGGGCATCGAATTTGTGCGTAATCAGAACCTGTGGCTCACTAACCCCAAGGGCCATCTTTCATATGAAGACTTCAAAGATCAATTTTGCATTCCTATATTTCTTCCAATGAGCCAGACAAACAAGGTAATGTTCCAGGTTTATTTTGACCCCTTTACCAAAACCCAATTCTGATTCCGTCAGTGGCATTGCAATCGGAATATTTGGGAGATGCAAAAACCTTATAAACCTTGAAAGGACATGAGCCCTAGAACCTAGAGAACGAATTTAGACAGTAAAGGGGTAAAATCCAAAATCGGAATATCCCAAAATATCCCATTTCCTAAAATACCCTTAATTCTTTCTCTAAACCCTATGCCCCCCATTTGGAATATTCCAAATGAAGGGTAGACACTTGAGGACTACCATTCTTGGCCATGCACCCCCCCACTTGCTCCCCCACTAACCTATCACTACCCGACACGTGGCATGAGGGCCCACCAC